>JAZKJV010005704.1:0-219059 GCA_037367405.1 Ottelia alismoides | reverse complement strand
TAGAGAGGAGAGAGAGAGAAAATTAGAGATAGAGATTTTTTTTTTAATTCAACTCAACTTAATTCCCATTATAAGAAAAAAGGGGACCTTTTATAGAGGTCATTCCCCCTCAAACTAAGTAACAACTATTCCTAAAAACTAGGAAAAAGAAAATAAAAGAAAATAAAAAAAGGGATAACAAGGCCTTTTATAATGAGCCTTTTACATAGGGAATAAATAAACAAAATAAATACTAATTGACCAAATAAATGTCTACTAAAATTAAGTTGCTTTCATGCTGCATCAACTCCCCCCTGCTGAAAAGAATCTCGCTCCGTCGAGATGGCGTCGTGGAAGTTCTGAAGTATATCGGGGCGGAGTTGTTGGAGTTCATCTTCGTCGATCCAGGTGCAATCGGTAAAAGGCCGTCCCTTCCATTTGACTAGATATCGTCGGAAGAGACCACGTCTAGTCGTCATATCTCGGATATCTGCAATATCTTCAATCTGATCGGCATCGGTGGCGGGTGGCGGGTGGCGCATGTCATCATCAGGAACTGCTGGAGTAGTGGCATCCGTCTGTTCATCTCCATGATATAAGAAAAGATCTGATACGTTGAATACTGGCGATGTCTGGACGTCCGGCGGCAGGTCTAGTAAATAAGCATTGGTCCCAATCCTCTTGAGGACTCGGAATGGACCAATCTTTCGTTCGCTCAATTTTTGGTGGACTCTCAAAGGAAATCTCTCTTTTTTCAGGTGGACCATCACTAACTCTCCAACTCTGAACTCGCTCTCTCTTCGGTGTAGGTTGGCTTGGGTCTGGTATTTCTGGGTCATAGATTGGAGTTTGGCTCGAATTTCAGTATGGATGTGGGTTAGATGTTCGACCAGATCCTCAGCAGCTGCACTACTTCTTCCTTGCACGGTTGTGGGTTTTAGGTCAAGGAATTGAGTAAGTGGAAAGCCGTACACACTCTCAAAAGGGGATTTTCCGGTGGACCTACTAGTGGAACTGTTATATGCGAATTCAGCTTGGGGAAGAATTAGATCCCACTTGGACGGAGAGTCCCCTGCAAGACATCGCAACAAATTTCCTAATGACCTGTTAACTACCTCAGTTTGCCCATCTGTTTGTGGATGATAAGCGGTGCTATACTGCAAACGAGTACCAAGACGGGACCAAAGAGTGCGCCAAAAATGACTCAAAAACCGAGTATCGCGATCCGAGGTAAAAGAACGAGGGACACCATGCAAACGGACGACATCACGAAAAAACAAATCGGCGACATGCGATGCATCTGAGGTTTTCCTACATGCAATGAAATGGGCCATTTTGGAAAATCGATCCACCACCACAAAAATAGAGTCAACTTTTCGCACAGTGAGGGGTAATCCTAGCACAAAATCCATGGTGATGTCTTCCCAGGGTCGCAGAGGAATGGGCAGGGGTGTGTATAGTCCAGTGTTCTGTCGGTGGCCTTTGAATCTTTGACATGTCTGGCATTTCTGTACAAATTTCGTCACATCCTTGCGCAGTTGCGGCCAATAAAAACGCTCTTGGAGTAGAGCCAAAGTTTTGTCTCGTCCAAAATGTCCAGCTAAACCTCTGTTGTGTAGTTCTGAAATTAAGCTCTCACGAAGGGACGTGGCAGGAATGCACAGTTGGTGGCCTTTGAATAGGAAACCCTCATGAAGAACAAAAGTGGTTGTTGGGTCCTGCCCGGTACCAACACAGTCGGCATGAATTTGACCGAAGTCAGGGTCAGTAGGATAGAGGTCTTTGAGGGTTTCAAATCCGGTCGTGCTGACGGTCATTGTGGTCAGGGCATGCGCTCGCCGGCTCAACGCGTCGGCCACGCGGTTCAGGGTTCCAGCTTTGTGTTTGAGGTGGAAGGTGTATTCTTGGAGGAAATTAACCCACTTGGCATGACGTTTATTAAGAGTTTTCTGGGAATTCAAATATCTCAGGGCTTCATGATCAGAGTTAAGGATGAATTCTCGCTGGATCAGGTAATGTCTCCAATGTTTGAGGGCTTGGACCACAGCATAAAATTCAACGTCATAAGTGGAGTACCGTGATCTGGCATCGTTCAATTTCTCGCTGTAGAAGGCGACAGGTCGTCCTTCTTGGCTTAGGACAGCGCCAATCCGACATGTGAAGCGTCGCAATCGACCACAAAAATCTTGGTGAAGTCGGGGAGGGCTAAAACAGGAGCATGCGTCAATTGATGTTTCAGATTTTGGAAGCTCGTTTCCGCTTCCCGAGTCCAGGTGGGAGCGCCTTTCCGCGTGCAGTCTACCAACAGAGCTGCACAAGTGCTGAAGTTCCGTATGAAACGTCGGTAGAAAGAAGCTAATCCCAGAAAGCTGCGAATTTCCGTGAGTGATTTGGGTACGGGCCAGCTTTGAATGGCCTGGATTTTGGAGGGATCAACCTTAAGTCCATCAGTGGTGACAATGTATCCTAGGAAGAGGACCGTGTCAGACATGAAGGAGCATTTTTTTAGGTGGACGTACAGTTTTTGGTCTCTCAGGGTTTCGAAGACTTGTCGCAAGTGAGATAGGTGGTCTTCTTTGGTCAAACTGTAGATCAGGATATCGTCGAAGTACACGACCACAAACTTGCCAATAAAGGGTCGTAAAACATGATTCATTGTCCGCATGAAGGTGTTTGGGGCATTAGACAAGCCGAAGGGCATGACTGTCCATTCATACAGGCCCTCTTTGGTTTTGAAAGCTGTCTTCCATTCATCACCAGGTCGTAGGCGAATCTGGTGGTATCCACTGCAGAGATCCATCTTGGAGAACAATTTGGCACCCGATAACATATCAAGCATATCATCAAGGCGTGGGATGGGAAAACGATATTTGATCGTTATCTTGTTGATAGCTCGACTGTCCACGCACATTCTCCATGTGCCGTCTTTCTTCGGGGTAAGTAGAGCAGGAACCGCCACGGGGCTCATACTCTCTCGAACGTATCCACGTCGCAACAGATCGGTAACCTGTCGGTTCATCTCTTCATGCTCGCTTGGGCTCATTCGGTAATGGGGTAAGTGAGGCAGACTGGCTCCAGGGACTAGATCAATGTGATGTTGAATGTCTCGCAACGGGGGCAGTCCTTCGGGCAATTCTTCAGGCAGGATGTCAGCGAACTCTCGGATTATGGGCTTAATCTCAGGCGGGACCTCAGGTGTAGTGGTCTCTTGGTTGTCCACTTCACGTCCCATTAACGCATAGATGGTGGAGCTCTCTTGAATTTCACGTTGGAACGTTTGGGCTTCCATCAACAATACGGAGCCCGTGGTCGCAGTCTTTGCCGGTGGGGTCTTGTTACTGGTTTGGTTGGTCGCAGCTCGAAGTGTAGCCACTTGGCGAGGGCTAAGGGCGTCACGTTGCGGTCTGAGGGTTACACGAACCTTGTCTATGAGAAAGGTGTACGTGTTCGGTTTTCCTCGGTGTTCGGTGTCTCGATCGAATTGCCACGGTCTCCCTAGAAGTATGTGACAGACATCCATGGGGGCTACATGGCACCACACCTCGTCCTTATATGTGGGACCAATGGAGAAGCTAACGAGGCTTTGACGGTGGATCGGAATTTGGGTACCACCTCGAAACCATGCCACGATGTACGGTTTCTCGAGTGGCTGTGTTGGCAGAGCCAACTTATCTACCATTTCTTGTGAAACGAAGTTCTCAACGCTTCCTCCGTCAATGATTAGTGAACAGCGTCGTCCCCCGGAGGTGCAGGTGGTTCGGAAGATGCTGCGTCGTAGCCAGCTATCAGCCTCGTGGACAGCAGGGGTGAGCAGAATGCTTGTGGGTGCGCTGTCGGGGGCGATAAAGTTGTCGTGTTCGATTACTAGGAACGGACCGGATTCGTCTCCCTCCACTCCTAGAGGTTCATAGTCATCGGTTCCCATGGTGTCAGCAGTCAATGCGGTCAGATCATCTTCAGGAAACCCCTGTTGGTCAGGGTCGGGGTATTCAGGATCATCGACGGTGCATAAATGGGCGGGTTTAACTTTAGGGTTTGGGCATTCTGCGGCGCGGTGCCCTTTCTGAAGGCATCTGAAACAAGTATCGGGTCCTACTGTAGGACGAGCCCCGAGAATTCCTGACCCAGCATAAACTGGTCGGGGTTGTGAACTTGTGTTTCCAGTAGTAGTGCGGGATATAGGGTTCCCCGATTTGATGATTGACTGTGCGCCCACTTTAGTTTGTCCGGTGGAGATGGTTGGTGCAGAGGGTGTGGCAGCAGAGGTAGTGGTGATCGCCGTGCGCCGTGTGAGGTTCCGGGATAATTTCGCTTCAGCCCTTTCAGCTCTATCATGGGCAGCGTCCACTGTTCGACAGTCACACATGTACAATTCATCTTGGATGTTGGTTCGTAATCCATGTGTGTATCGGGCCACCAGTTGGGAATCACTTTCTTTCAAGTTGTTCCGAGCTATCAGAACTTGGAACTCTTCAGTGTAGTCCCGAACAGTGCGTGTTCCCTGACGGAGGTTTTGTAGGCGATTGTATAAGTTCTGTCGATACTCCTCCGGAAGAAACTTATCCCGAAGTTTCTGTTGCATCCGTGTCCAAGAACGAATGCGTTCTTTTCCCTGACGATGGCGTTCCTCCTGTAGATGTTTCCACCACAGTAACGCAAATCCTTTCAGCTTTAACGTGGTAAATTGTACTCTCCGTTCGCTCGGCAGTTCCTTCCAAATAAAGAAATGTTCTAACTGATCCATCCAATCAAGGAAGACGTCCGGATCGCGTCGTCCATCAAAATCAGCAACGTCAATCCTTATTCCCCGGTCCCAATTAGGATCTTGATTTTGATTGTGTGGTCTCCCTCGCAACTCATGCTCTCTCCTTCGATTACGTTCGTCAGGTCGACGCCTACGAGGTATTCGGTTCTCACTCTCCTCGCCACCTGAAGATGGCGGCGACTCCAGGGGTAGGGATGGCTCATTGCTAACATCGCTTTCAGAGCTAGGGTCAAAGACAATCGCGTCACGTTCATGATGCCGAGGATTACGAGGGTTATGATGTCGCCCACTTGACGTGGAAGAGCGGCTAGTGTCCCTTCTACCCCGTTCCCTTCTGTACTCCCTATCCATTCGGTCAAAATTCAAGACTTCCAATTGTTGGGTGTTGTTGGCTACCGTCCTCTCTATATTTTCTAGACGAGTGTTGGTGCGACGGATTTCCTCACCCAAGTTTGCCATCATGGCTTCCAACCGCGCCATGGGATCGGGATGGCGAGCCATAGAGGTTTGGTTCTCACGGATCGAGGGACTCACAAGTGCAAGATGAACCTCTTCTTTTTTTTCCTTTTTTTTTCTTGTGGTGGTTGTGTGTTTTTTTTTATGCAATGAATAAATGACGTGCAAGTGAGGTGCAAGATCGTGTGGCTCTGATACCAAATTGATGCAACCTAAGTGTTCAATAACCTAAATGATGAGTCGAGCAATGGAATTATTGAAACAAAACGACGAATGAACAAGAAATGATGCACGACAGGCCAAAATCAGCGACAATAATGGTCAAGTATTCGCGTATTAGCACCGATTGTGATCCACAAAAGTTAGGGCAAATAGATGAGTTACGAGGATTAGAAAATTTATCGCAATAATGCAGTACTAGGAGTCTCAACGATTCACCAAACCAAGTCAGCAATATAACAATCCACAAACTAAATTATGCGGTGGAATAAAAATGAAAAGAATATCGCTCATACCACAACCGGCAAGGACCTTTCGTGTCGCTTCAGATCTGATCTTCGAGAGGGGGGGGGAACGGGGCAACGTCGCTGCACTTGGGAATCGCCTTCGAGGAGATCGGGTTGACAACGGTGATTCGGGAAGGTTGGCGGGTTGCTGGGCCTGTTGGGGAATCGAATGGGCTGTGGGGAAGTCGCAGGGAGTTGGGCGATGGGGAGAGGGCAGGAGGCGCGGGGGGGGGGGGGGGGGGGGGGGGGGGGGGTAGAAGCGGTGGGAACCGGTTGTTGCCGCGGCGAGGAGGGGCGAGTCGGGGTGCTGGGGAAGGCGAGATCGGGGCGGTGGGGCGTTGCGGGATACCGCCAAGTTGGGCGGCGTCGGCTGGGCGGAGGAAGAGGCGCAGGCGGCTGTGGAGTCGAAGATGGGGAAGACGGGATCGAGAGGGAGAAGGGGAGAGGGGGGCGGAATCGCGAGAGAGGAGGGAAGAGGAGGGGCCGGAATCGGGTGGAGAAGAAGAATCGGGGGTGGGAGGGTTGGTCGGAGTTGGGATGAGAGGGGATGGAGAATGGCGGCGGCGTGGGTTGGTGGTTTAGGGTTTGGGAACGAAGGGGGGAAGAGTTGGGAAAGAAAGGGGTCGGGGATGAGGGCTGCGGGACCGAGAGAGAGAGAGAGGAGAGAGAGAGAAAATTAGAGATAGAGATTTTTTTTTAATTCAACTCAACTTAATTCCCATTACAAGAAAAAAGGGGACCTTTTATAGAGGTCATTCCCCCTCAAACTAAGTAACAACTATTCCTAAAAACTAGGAAAAAGAAAATAAAAGAAAATAAAAAAAAGGGATAACAAGGCCTTTTATAATGAGCCTTTTACATAGGGAATAAATAAACAAAATAAATACTAATTGACCAAATAAATGTCTACTAAAATTAAGTTGCTTTCATGCTGCATCAATATTCGTTCGTTTGCATCCCTACTGGGAACCCTAGGGCTCAAGGCCCATTTAAAAGAATTTTTTTGGTGGCTGCTATTGTATAGTCCGGGGGGTACCGAGAAAAATTTTGACTGCTTTTGTGGGCCTCAGAAAAAAAGGAGGTAGGAGGTTTGTTAAAAAAAGAAGAAGAAAGAAAAAAAAGGAGAAGAAGGTGCGTGCATTAAAAAAACGGTACGCATTTAAAAAAATGATTTCAAAAAAATGATGTAAAAGCCGTAAAAAAATGAAACGGCTTACGAAAAAAATGTGTGGCGGTTATTAAAAAAAAATTTTGACAAAAGCCGCAAGTTTCATGTTCTTGTTGTTTACTCCATATTTATCATTGCCCAACTTTGTCGATGTTCATTTTCCGACAAGTATGGGAGAAAGGGGGAGTATATGTAGAGTCACAGGTCTTCTCTAGATTCCAGATTCAGATGCCAGTCTCCAGACCAGCTAGTTGATCAGACTCTACAATTCAGTTTCAGACTCGACGATATTTCCGAGTCTCCAGTTTTAGACACGCATATGATTGCGATCATTTTCAGATGAGCATATGTTGCCATCATTTGTTCGTGGTCTCCATCATTCTTCTTGTTGTCAGGCCAGAGTTTTCATGTGAGCCATAGGGACTTCAGAACAGAAGACCATTCCCTATGCCATTGAGGGCAAGGGTTTTCATGTGGTATCATAGGTACTCCAAAGTAGAGCACCATTCTCTGAGCCAGATGGGAGAGACCCAGTTCTCCGACGATGAGACTTCAGGCGCAGTTTCAGACTCGATGGTCAGATTCTGAGTCTTCAGTTGACTCACACTCCAGCCCGTTCGTCCTCCTCACATGCACAGCATGAGAAGCAACGTCCTCGACTGCAGCAATGTGCGTGTTGGGTTGATATTGTCCGTAGTGTCCTGTAGCATTGAGTTGAGTTTCTTTCTGTTTGTCCAAGCTGAGCATTGCATGCTCCAGCTTGAGGGGGAGTGTTGGAGTATAAGTCGTATGCGCCTATTGTGTTGTAGCAGAGTAAATGGATCCTGGAGGAGATCCATTTACCCCAACCAGTGTTTAGTCCCACATCATCCAGTGGTGGGACTTGGAGGCTCTGGAGAGGCTATATAAGGAGCCCCAGACCTCATGTATCTATTGAGAAAAAGCAATAGAATAACACGCCCCTTTAAGGGCTTCTCCCGTGGTTTCATCCCGCTCCACACGGAGTAGGTTTCCACGTAAAATCCCGTTGTTCTTCTTTTATGTTTATTCTTTTCCATGTTTTCGCTTCCGCTTCCGATTTTCTAACAGTCAGTTTGGAGAAAGAATGAAAAATTGTGTTTATTCCATAGGTCTATGACCTCTTATATAGAGAAAAATCATAGAGAGTAAAAAAAGGAAAAGTGCATAAAAGACCCCACAGCAGGGATCGCCATATCGCGATATATCGTCGATATATCGTCGATATATCGGTATCGACAGGTCACCGATATATCGTCGAAATGGATATCTCGGGTATCGACATCTCAAAATAGAACAATGGATACAGGATGTCGGCGATATGCATCGATATATCGCCGATATATCGGCGATATATCGGTATTGACATTGTATCGATATGATGTCGATATCGATATGTCATTCCTTGCCCCACAGGCATGGAAGGCCATATCGATATCGTTTCGATATCGTGTCGATACGATATTTTGACGGTATATCGACGATATATCACCAAAATATCGTCCATAGTCGATGCACTTTTGTGAAGGACATACCAGAAAAGGAGGATATATCGCCATATCGATACCAATATTGGTCTCATCTTGATATTGATATATCGACGATATATCACCGATATATCGTGATATTTCCTTCCATGCCCACAGGATACAAATAAAGTAGAAAACATAATAACTCTAACACTCCCCCATCAAGTTGGATCATATATGTCGATCATACCCAACTTGGAAACTAAATACAATAAGTTCTTCTTCGGTAGTGCCTTTATGAAGATGTATGCAAGTTGAAATTCAGTGGAGATGTGTGGAGTGCTAATCTTTTCCCGTACAACATCACAAATGAAGTGACAATTACCTTCAATGTTCGATTATGGAAAACAGTATTGGCGACGATGTACATAACAGAGTTATTGTCGCAGTATAAAGATACGTTAGCAATTGAAAGTCCAAGTTCCTGTAGAAAAGAGACAAGCCATGTGATCTCACAGGTGACTTGAGCTATTACCTTGTATTCTATCTCTGCACTTGATCTGGAGACCACTGTATGCTTCTTGCTTCGTCAAGTGACCAGGTTATCCCCAACAAACATGGTGTTTCCTATAGTGTTCAGTGATCCTCAGGCGAACTGGCATAGCAAGCATCGGTGTAGGCGAAGACATTAGTGTGTCCATTCGTCCCATAGAAAAGTCCACATCTGAGAGATTCCTTCAAGTATCGAAAGATCGGAAAAACAACATGTCAATGACTGTAAAGAGGCCCCTCCATGTGTTGGCTAGCTCTGCTCACAGCATATAATATATCTAGCTTAGTAACAGATAGACATAGCAGTTTACCCACTATGCGTCTATACATTGCAGTATCTTCAAACGTTGGATCAGTAGATGCGAATGGTTTCTCACTTCTGCAGGAATGCTACATGGTTTGCATCCAAGTATTTTCTCAGAAAGAATGATACGTATTAATCCCATTTTGGCAGATGGAGAGAATGTTTCAAAATAATCGACCCCAAATGTTTGTGTGAAGCTTTTAGCAACTAATCTAGCTTTCAATCTATCATGGACCCTTCAAACAACTGCTTGGATGTGAAGATACATCTGTAAGCCGCAGGTTGAACTCTCGGGTGGCACCACACAAGATCCCACATATCCTATGAGGTAAGTGCATCCATCTCATCATCCATGACATGTTGTCAACCCTAATCATGTATCGTACTAAAAATGATCTCTGGGGACCGAAATAACATTCAAGACATCTGCAAACCTCTTGTTACAACTAGATAAACTATCGGTTGAAGTAAAATGTGACATAGAATGATAAGTACATTGTCTCTTTTTCGTGTCGAGAGCCATCGAAAGCTCCTTAGGTACACCTGAGACAGCATTGGTGGAAGCACTTGTGGTCATATTATCCTACATAAAATGGACAAGCAAAGGAACGGATAAAGGTGGAGAGGCAAATGTTGTGGTATGTTTGCGAGTATAAACGATTGGTGGAGAGAGGTCCAAAGGGATGTTACCCACAGCCTGTGTGAAGCTTATTTGCTCAAAGAAGGTGGCATCGGCACACACATAGTATCGATGCCCAACAAAATCATAACATTGATAGCATTTCTAAGTATGAGAGTACCCAAGAAAAATGCACTTAATAGCCCTAGGTGACAATTTGTCAGCTACATGAAAATTATGAACAAAAGCAATACAACCAAAAATTCACAGAAGTAGAGGAAAAGGAAACTTATTAGGGTATAGGCTCCGGTATAAGATCGTCGCTATGATACTATGTGGAGAAAGAATGAAACATTGCAGTTATTCCATAGGTCTAGGATCTCTTGTACAGAGAGAAACTCTAGAGAACAAGAAAAGGGGAAAACACATAAAAGATCCCGAAGGATTACAAGATACAAAATAAAGTAGAAAACATAATATCTCCTCAGAATCAATTATCTCTATTATCACCAACAGTCCCCCCGACAATAGGAAACAAAACAATTAAAATAGTATAATTATAAGAAGCAACGATTGGGCAGATTTCCCACAACCTTTTTATCATCCGGCATAACATGTGCCGTAGAAGATCAAAAAGGTAACATCCCACTATTATTAGGTCGGCTTGGAAACATCGAATAGGATGGGATATATGCAAACATCAGAAGGTGATGTCTTTTGAAGCTATACAGGAGTCATAAAGCTCATCCGGAGGCGACCCTACTGAGGGGAGCATAAAGAATTTGGTGGTAGCCGTTCTTGATCCATTTTACTTTCACTTGGTGACGAAGCCATGATCAAATTATGGATTTTTCATACCCATCACGAATCTTTATTTGGTAAAATGCTGCTTTCAGCCCATCTCAAGAAAAGGAATTATGAAGCTTGACAGCCCGTGTGAAACTAAAAAGCACCCCTTACTATCCATCTTCAGAAGATCGTGTAAGGCCGAAAGGCAGCACTCCAAGAAAGCATCCCCGTTTCTCTACACGGTCATTCGTCAATTGGAGTTTGGATATCATTGGAAGCAGCACCTAGACAATGTTTTGCAATGACCTTAGAATCACTAATGTAACAACATGATCTGTGTTATATAATCCACAAAACCTAATACTTCTCTTTTCCAACAAAGACAAAAGAACCGAAAAATATCGGCTGTTAACATTGAGAAAAGGATAAAATCAACAATTTCATCTGCAAATCAATATGAGCACTGAAGTTTCTATTTCTAATGAAAAATTAAAAAATGAAAGGATGAAAAATTAAAAAAATAAAGAACTTATATGCTCGTCTAAAACTAAAAGCATAAAATTCCAACTAAACAATGTAAAATATTACACTCCACAATGCAAACTCCAGAATATTTATAGTTACCTTCTGCATTTCCCCCTGGGATACGAACGACTGCGCGACATTCTCCAAGCTATCGTTCAAAACCTCAGTGATCGCCGACGTGATGGCTTCAGCGTGCTTCGATTCGATACCATGCGACTCCAGCCTCCGCACCTGCACAAATAGACCGTCGGATCATCCACTCCTCCCACCTCGTAGGACAGGAAAACGGGGAAATTACCAAGGCGAGGGTGTCGACGAGGAATGCGCGCTTGCCGTTGGCCTTGTTGACCATCTGGGACACATCCCGGTGCTGCTGATCCCGCAGGGACAGCCACCCGAGGCCCCCGGAGTGGCGGCGTAAGGCGGAAGGCTCGTCCAATGCGGCGGCGCGGAGGGTGGCCGCAAGGAGCGCACCGCCCCTCCGACAAACGGCAGCCATGGGGGGAGGAGGAAGAGGTGGTTGGCGTGGGAAGCAAGAAAGAGCGGGTGGTTACGTGCACTGGACGGGAAGGAACGGGCGGGAGAGGAGAGAGAGAGAGAGCGAGGAGACCAATTAGGGCGGGGGAGGAAAAAAGTAAAGAAAATGAGAAAGGGTCAAATGGAGGGCGTGCAATGTATTTATAAGGCGGAAGGATGGTGAGGAAAAGGGAAGCAGAGAGCGGCGAGCTGTGGATGGGAGGGAGAAAAGGACGATTGTGGGAGGAATTGGATTTCTTTATAATGGAATTTTTTATTTTTTTGTTAATATGGTTAATTGTTTACATAAACTCAAATTATATTTCATTTACGAGACAAATGACTTAAGAACAATATTACAAAGAAACGGTGGAAGACGGGCAATAAGCTGCGCCGCCAATCCCTTTTGGATGGCAAATCCAATTCTTCGGAACACAACATCCATAGACTTGGGAACTATAACATTACTATGAGTAATTTTCTGGACCCTCTTAAGGAGCTCTACAGCTTCAGACGCCAAGAACCCAAAGGTATCAAACTCGAAAGGGATGAAGACATGTTGAATTATACTGAATTGCATTGGGGATTTGATGAGATAAAATCAAATCAATATTTGAAGTGTCCGTATGGATGAGATAACTCCATTTTTTCAAAACGAATTTGGTTATGATCATTTTTTAATGACTATGTCCATTTTTTCCAATCTAATATCCATATTCTCACAATCCTCATTCATGTAAAATTCTGCCATGTCTATTCGTTTCATCTCTCCGCTTCATTCTTTTCACCTCCTCCTTTCTCATCTTCACAGTCCCTATTCTCTTTTTCCTCCTATCATATATTTGCTTATCATCCTCACCCAACTTTCATTTTTCATATTTTAATGGATTAATTTATCATTCTTATCCATAAGCTCTGTGTTCAATTTCCTTACAATTAACCTTTTATTAAAATGTGATTGTAATAATTCATCAATCTCTTTTTTATGTTATAAAATATGGGTTGAGATGTGTGAAAGACATCCACCTATTAGAGCTAGTGCGTGTGCATTATAATTAAATTGATATGAGGTAATGAAAATCAGTTATTTGAACGGATTTAATACACATTTCTATTTATTTTGAAATATGAAAAAGATAGTTATTTTAGGAGATATTTGCATCACAACACATATAAAACTTCGTCAATTACACCACGTTTTCATGTAACTTTAGTTTGTTTTACACCGTCACCCCTACCATCAAGGCTAGTCAGTCAAATCACTAAATTTAACATTAGGGTCATAATTTGAAAGCAAGAATCGTTGAACAGGAGCTTGATGGATAAACTCTAGCTCTCCAACGCAACAATTTCTTCTTTTGAAAAACCGTAAAAATAATACATCATCATAGTTGGCTTAATATCGCTCTTACAGTTTTGCATATGATCTTGATTTTTCTTGATCTCAATAGGTCCACTATATAACTTTCTCTTCTCAATCTTGATCTTGTGCACCTCTTTTCACAATTATATGCACTTGCTAAGTCTACTACTCAACTCAGTTGATCTATTTTGATCTTAAACATGCAAAGATGTGTGTTATTAGGTGTCCAATTGTTGATTTTTTTTATCTTCTGCAGGGACTCGGCCATGAGCTTCACCCTCGTATCAACATTTGAACAACTAACTAGATATAAAGCTTATGGCATGGTAAGGAAGGTAAGAGAAAATTGCCTAATAAGTCATCGATTGAACTAGCAATTGACTACAACTAGTCGACTACTCTGCATTTTTAACGAGATGATTTGTTACTTTCATGTAGTCATTTAATTTCAAATATTTACTTAAGAATGTCGGCATGGTCCTATGGGTTTTAGCACTTTTGCAAATGGAAAACCTCTCCAAGCCTCTTAAAAAGAAAAGGTCTTCATCTTCATTTCTACACAACCATATCAATACCTCTAAATTCCATCGAGCACTTAAACTTAATCTCATACTCTCAGAAGTTCCTCAAGGACGTAGAGCTCTCCTTATCATCAATCTCAAGCTCTTAATCAGCTTCTAATCACTTGCACTTGCAATTATCTTTTCCAAAGAAGTATTTCTTAAGCACACTCATAATTTGATTATTCACTTAGGCTTTTATGGATTGTTGCATATCATGTACCCAAGGTGTGGGTCCCTACCTTTTGTGAAAGATAAAATACTTTCTTGAGGACAGATCAAGAAAATGGAATGATATAAGCAGGCTTTCACTACTTCCGGTTAAGTAGTGAAGTATAGTGCAAGCATTCCCCAATAGATGAGCGAAGAAATATAAGCTTAGAGCAAGAGTTGCAAATTTCGATTATTACATATTTGGATTTCCACCTAAAAATCCTTGAGTAGTTGTAATTTTGGATTTTACTACTAGAAATTTTTATTTGTAAAGCAGCTCACACCCTTTGTCCTAGCTTCCATTTCATTTAGTTTCATGTTAGATTAAAGCCTATAAAGTATAACAACTCATTTGCAAAATATGGCATAAAGACGATCATAAACTCACGTGTACTTGTTTGGAAATGCTGGTGCAGGGACCTGCTATGTTTTGATTCGTGTCCCATCCAAAAAACCCATGCGGAGTAGTAGGTACATGTTCGATACCTGATTGAAAGCTTACAATATCTCAACTGACAAAATAATTTAAAAAAATAAATATAGATATAAATATTGGTGTTGCATTATTGATATCTATTTTATAGTAGTAATATATTTACGAATATAGATATCAGTGAAATGAAAAATAAAGTATAATATAACAAAAATCAATATATATATATATATATATGAAACTAATCGGATCTGGCTATTAATAGAAATATAAATAGACTATACTAAACTTAAATGTATTAAATGATTTACAATTATGAAAATATATGTATCCATATTCATTTTAAAATGGATATTGATTCAGATCTCGGAATAAGAATAAATGGATATGATAATGAATCAAATACTCTAGCCTACAACCTCATCGATAATAAATTTAACTGTAGAATCAGATACTCAAACCTACATGTTCGTGGATATAAGTAATTTTACTGCAGAAATCATTACTAATATTTCAATTGAATCTCTTGCAATAAAAAATAAACAACTATGGTGGTGACTCGGACATTTGAGCCTACATATTCGCAGTTACAATTAGTGTTACCGTAGAAATTATTAATGAAGTTTCGATTGAACACACTTGTAATAAAAATATGAAGAAACGACTATAGCTTATATGTCCATGGATACAAATAATTTACCACAGAAATCATTAATAATATTTCAATTATACACTCTTGCAATAAATATAAATAAAATTATGTGATAATACCAAATCAATCAACAAATCTAGGGATTGGGCAAACAAATCCGTGGAGGAATGATGTTTGCAAATTTTAAGAGAAGATTGATTGTGATTTAGTAGTCGATATGTGTGTATACATATGTACGTACCTACGTATGTATATATGTATGTATGTATGTATGTATGTATGTATGCATGCATGCATGCATGGGAAAACTTCAAATGATGCAGGGTCCTACAAATATCATGGTAGGCCATGAATATGAGATGTTAGATTCCAATGACTGGTTGAGATTTAATTGATATTAGAGCTCATTTTTTATTGAACAAAAACTCATTTTCATCATTATCACATTCTAAAAATAGAATGTAAGAACCCTACATCCTTAAATTATCTCCATCGTAATGTTTCCATTCTTGGATGTAATGGGCAGCGACAACGATAAGAGACGCACGACGAACATGCGAAGTAAGTGGAGGTTTGTATGTGAAGCAGCGACAACGGCGTCAATGGTGTGGAGTAACAACATCGACGACGATGGTGTGGAGGTTGCACGCGGAGGCGGCAATGTGTGGAGTTTGCAGCAGGCGTAGAGACTGGAAAGGATGAAGAGATGGTCGAGGTCGAAGGTGAGGTCAGGTGGTCCTTTGTCGCCGCGAAGGGGACTCCAAGGAAGAAAAGGATAGACTCAAGACGGTGCTTTCGATG
The DNA here is from genome assembly GCA_037367405.1 of Ottelia alismoides. NCBI lineage: Eukaryota > Viridiplantae > Streptophyta > Magnoliopsida > Alismatales > Hydrocharitaceae > Ottelia > Ottelia alismoides. The sequence continues at coordinate 203,371 of JAZKJV010005704.1, read as the reverse complement.
TGGTGACATTGGTCACCTGGCCAGATTGTGCTCCAAGGATGTCGTTTGCTTCAAGTGTAATGGATTGGGGCATCGGATGTTTGTTTGCCACCGTCAGGGGACGTGGTAGCCAAAGTTCCAGCCAAATGTTTCGGTAGTTAGAGATCGGCATCTAGTCTCTGATACGTTTGTTGGGGACACGACAAGGGCGATGGAAGACATTTTGTGGTTGCTGGGTTCGAGCTTTGAAGGAGACGTCGTGGACCTCGGTGGTGGGATCGTGTGCGCCCGTGGACTTTCTGAGCGGGAGGAAGCGCATCTCCTAAGGGGCGACATCAACCCCCAAGTGGATCAACCTTGGTGGAGGGCTCGTTTCCGGAATGGTGCGGAGCTTGAGGCAAGGCCGATATTGATACGTGTTCAGATTTCTGGGGTTCCTTTGAGGTGTAGGCGCCTTGACGTTATCGGGGTGTGCTTGACGACTTTGGGAAAGGTGGTCACAATCCTATGCTATGGTCTCAAGCTAGGTAGTGGTTCTAAAGTATTGGTGGAGTTGTTGGGGCCGTCCTGCCCTCTGCCGGAGTTGGTGACCTTGACGGTGGGTCAGACCTCGTTCCTTCTCGGTCTTGCGGTGGTAGATGATGCTTCCTCAGCACTAACAGATACATCTGGGAATCTTGGTGACCTCTTGCACAGGGGAGGAGGAGGAGAGGCGGAGGAGACGGCGCTTCCAGTCACGGTGGAGGAGGAGGTTGGCTGCCCATCGTCGTTTGATCTACCCGGTGGGGAGGATGCGTCAGGATTCTCGGGACCATTGATTGGAGGAGTTATTGCTGGCAATAAATCATGTGTGCCAAATAAAACAACCTTTCAAATTCAAGGGTGCAACGAATGGGTGGGGGACATTTTCTAAAAACAGGGGACTTTCCATGCACATCTCCATTAGGAGCCATGCAGGATGATGTGGTTGTTGGAGCTGGAGGGAATAGGTCCGTCGTTAGTGTTTCTGTGGCGAAAGTTGCGACATAGGTGGAAGATACAATTATGGTCACTACGGCCGACACCTCCTCAGGCTACGAGACAAGGGATGAAGTCAGACTTTTGATTAATAAAGATAATTAGGAGCGACTCCTTGGTCCTTTTCTTGGTCACTACGCCCTTTTTGTGGTGTCAGCCCGACTCCTTGGTCCTAATTAGCGCTTGGTCCAAGTGGACACTTTGAAAATGTTTGGGAGCGTTCGCCATTGGTGGAAGCTCATTTGGAATTTGACTTTGGATTTAGAGCTTTTCTTTGATATTTCATTTCTTTTGTTGGCTAGCTCCACTGCTTTTACCAAGAGATTGGCGCACACTGATCAATAAGTTCCTTTAAATTTCATCACACCCTGGCACTTTTAGGTAAATATCAAAGAGATAGCATATGAATCTTGTTCACATACTGGCTAGGGTTTTGCTGACACTCAGGTCTTCTGAAGCCTTTATTAACTTTATCCCATCCTCGAATATCATAAGATCGGGTCTAAACTCAAATCTATGATCCTAGTTCCTCAAGTGATATCTCAACTTAGCTCATCAATCATGCAGTTGTGGAAGTGACTGTGCTAATCATATTTTCTTGAAGGTAGAGATGAAGAGTGCAATATAGCACTCAAATCTTTCAAACCAGAGGAGTGTGGATATTTAAGTCTTGAAAACCCTAATGACTAAGGCATGTTAACTCAGACTCTCAAGATCCCAGAGATCCAGTGTCCTTAAAATCCTCAAGCCTTGCGTGAGTGTGAATGTGTCAGGAATACACCAACTCCTTGGGTTAGTGAATTTTTGTGTGATTTTTATCCTTTGTAGATTTTTATGGGTTTTAATTTTTAATTAATTTTTTTAATTCCTCAGAGAGACAATGACTGGCCTAGGCTCAAATAAAAGTATACACTTTCAGCCAGTAGGGGTGTAAGTACGGGCCGAGGCCCGTGTTACTTGAGGACGGGGCCGTATGCGATATCCTCTAAACCACCCACTCTGCTAAGGGGACCGAGGTTCCCTCACTGGAAATGCCTACTAAACCTAGTAGTCAGAGTCAACCTCCAAGAAAGATTTTTATTTTTATCTTTTTTTTAAAAAGGAATATTTACAAAAAAATAATCCCTCAATTTTTAATTTTTACAGGTTTTTACTCAGTTCCCAAGGTTACCAAAAACCCAGCCCACATAATAAATTTCAAAAACTTTTAAAAACACGAGCTAAGGCTAAACTATATATACAGTAATATACGGTATACCCCCCTATACTTAAAATTTGCTATGTCATCATAGCACAAGTGCCATGAAGCCAAGGCTCGGTTCAAGTACAGGGTGATATAGCGGAACTGAGGAGGAGGGTCCCCCTATACTTAGGCCAAAATCAGCCTAAGCACAAGAAGACAGAAGGAGGGAGGGATGAATAGGCAGGTCCCCCCTATACTTAGGCTACAAATAGCCGAAGTAAGGTCTGTGTTAGGGGGGATGTCTATGGTACAAGGGTGAGGGGGAGGGGGTTCGTGAAGAATAGATACACACACACACAGAGAGAGAGAGAGATAGAGATAGAGATAGAGAGAGGGAATGAAATATACAGGGGGAGGGTGGGGTGAGTATGTGCATGTGCTGTGTAGGTGTGTGGGGGGGGGGGGATTTTTTTTAGTACAATATGCAAGACTGAAAATAAATATGCAGATGCAATATTTTTTCCTTTCTTTTTTTTCTCTCTCTTTTTTTACAACATGCAATGCAATTTGATTGATAAAAATCCTAGAATTTCTTCACGGCTTCTTTGAGGCCTCTTCAGTGGAAGCTCCCGACTTCGCGCCTCCATGACGATCAGACGTCTCCGATTTTCATGGGCCCTGCCACAAAAGAGAAAAGTTAGAAACTCAGAGAAATTAAATCAGCAAATAATATGCAAAGAAATGATGCATGAAATGAGGACCTAAAAAATTTTGAAATAATTTAAAAAAATCAAAATTCAAAAATTAAGCAAAGCCGTGTCCGCGGCAACGGCGCCAATTGATGAACGTCAAATTCACCTCATTAATAAAGATAAATAAGTCGTAGTATAGGAGACGAATTTGATTCAACAAAAACCACAATCTTTAATTGTCGTGGACTATTTATACTTGGCAAGTGTACCAAGGTCAAACACAGGGACACGACTGCCCAATTTAGCTATTGAATTTTGATTCATGAATCTCAATGGGATTTAATCTCAATTTCAGGTCCACATGCAAATTATGTAAAATACAAAGCGATGCTAAGATGTATGCATTTTTTTATTTTATTTTTATGCAAGTTAAAGAGATGCATGGGCAAATATGCAGGAGAAATGATGCACAGATTAAACACTACAATTATATCCTAAAAATGATGAGCAACATAATATAAAATGAAGTCAGTGTCAAATTAATCACAATAATAAAGTGGTCATCCAATCAAAGCAAAACAAGGAGAGCAGGGTCTCAATTTTCACATAAAAATTCACTTTAATTAAAAGAGTGTCAAATGAGACAAATAAGTATGCTAAAATGTAGAGGACAAAACAAGGATCAAACCGACACTAAAATCATGCAATTTGGACCTACGACGCTCAAGTTATGCTAAAAACAGTGCAATGGCATAATTGTAATAAAAATGCAATAAAATAAAGGGATAAATATTGCATTTAGGTCCCTGGAGGGACCTAAATGCAATTAAAGAAAATCGTCCGGGCCATTTTGTAATTTCTCCATTTGCGCGCAGGGGCCTATTTGTAATTTTCAAAAAGTCTGAGGGTCTCCCTGTAAAATACCCAGGCACGCACGTGAGGCACGTGCCTGGGGACCAAAATGCAATTCTGTAAAGTAGCAGGGTCATTCTTGCAATTTTCCTAGGCCCTCACGTGCAGGGCACGTGAGGCACCTAGGCTCGGAAGATGTCGTAGCTTCGGGACACGTGGCGTGATGTCTGCGGCTTGGCTGAGGTTCGGATGACCCGAGCCTGTAGGTTGGGCTGAATGCTCGGGTCCATCACGTGGCTCTATTAGAGTCGTCCGATCGAAACGATCGGACGACACCTGTGTCTTCTCCTCCGCCATGGTTCACCAGAGGAGGCGGGGCTCCGGTGAACAGCTGGTTGCTCCGCCGAGCCCCACCATGCAAGGCGGAGGTTCGGGGAGCACATGGAAGCGTTGGCGGAGATCTTGGGGATGTGCCGAAGCTTTGTGGCTGACTAGCGATGCACGGAGGAGCTTGGTTATCGGAGGCGGAGCTAGAGATCGGCGAGGGGGTGCCAACTCCAATCATCGAGCCTTGGGTACCTGTAACTGTTACAAATCTCGCCGAAGCGAGGTGCTGTGGGTCGTGAATGGAATGAGTGTCCGCGGGGGTGATGGAGGTGGTGGACCATAGCTTACTCCTCCGGCAATGCAGAGGGGAAGGTGGTGAAGGGTGGCCAGGTTATGGAGAAAGTTGAGGTGTTCGCGAAGGGTGGCACGAGGATGAGCGGTGCGCGGCGAAGGTTGGGAAGTGATCAGGTGATGGTGGTGATGGTCGTAGGAAGCAGGAAAAAATGCGAGAAATAGCAAGAACATCACCTCGCCGGAGCGAGGAGTTGGTGGAGGATATGACCTTGGCTGAGCTCCATGGGAGGCTCAGGGTCGTCGCCCAGCGTGCGCGGCCAGTGCACGGAGCTCGGGCTACCGCCATTGGGGCGGAGCTTACATGGCAAGGTGCCATGGATCACACCCGGATGCTCCGACCGTCGACGCCTCGACACGGGCCGCTCCGCTGTCACCGGAGGGCCAAGGGCTGGGCCGAAGCCCCCGTGATTGGTGGATCACGTGATCGGAGGTGCTGGGCTAGGTTTTATAGGTGGAGGAATAATGGATGTTACGTGGGTAGGGGGATTTCGAGCGGGGATTTAATGGAGTGGAAGTGATGGCGGGGATTTATGGTGGTTGCGCGAGGGGGTCGAAAGATCGGGGAAGGCAGTGGTGGCGTTACGAGAAGGAGGGGTGGCATGAGTCACCTTCCAAAATAGGAAGGGGGCGGTGGATTCACGTGAAGTAACGGCTGGAGAAGGGGGCGTCTGGAGGTAGGGGACGACTGGTCAACTGTTGGATCTAGCGATCCAACGGTTAGGATGATTGCGCTGACGGAAGGTGGAGATCAGATCATACGATCTGATCGTGTGGCTAGGAAGTAGGCGGGGGCCAGTGGTTGGGATTGAAAGAGGGGGGCGATCTAACGGTGATGGATAGAGAGGCGACGTGGCAGGTGGTAGGCCGTGGGATAAGAATGGGATCGGAGGGCTGAGATGGGGGAAGACGTGGCGCAAGGGAAGGTGTTAAATGGTGAGATGATCGGACGACTGTGGATGGGGCGCGGAGTAACGGTGGAGATCTGATCTGAGATCAGATCGGGCGGCTGAGGGATGATGCGTGATGAAGGGCTCATATGCAGGTGGGAAGAAGAAGATCCAACGGCCAGGGTGTGTACCGGGTGGCGAGAGTGGAGATGGGCCACGTGGGCGCTCCAGAGGACGCCACGTGGCCCGATCAGAAAAATTCAAAATAAATTATAAAAAATTAGAAAAGAAATAGTTAGAGGCCGAATCTGGAAAAAGTCAAAACATGAAAGTTGCTCGTCTCGACGAGATCTACAACTTTCATGTTGGTCAAAAAGCCAAAAGAGGTCATTTGTACAAAAGCTATTTTTGGGGGTATTTTCAAGGGGATAAAAACACCAAGTTTGTGGTTTTGAGATTTTTTTTGTATTTTTTATCTTTTTAAGGGTCAGTGATTTATAGACAATTATTCTACCTAATTTTTAGGGGCTTTTGAGGGTAAAATAATTACAAGAAAAATACGGGAAATTAAATACAAATAATTATAGGATAATTATACACAATATAGTACAAGATAAAAACAAAGAATTAAAGGTGATTTTATTGGATTAATTAAGATAGGGGTTTTAATAAGTGGCTTTTAGCATGATGAATACGAGATTCATCAAGATGCTAATGCAGCTCCCATGGCGTTTGCAGTTGACTTCTCATGCTATTCGGGTCTCAATCAGGCAGTGGCGGTTGATGCAGTTGAGGGCGCACGTCCATCCAGGGGGAGGTCTATTTACTTTCGTGGGTTCAGAATAGGTGACAAGAGGGTGTTGGGTGCGATCCGAGAAGTGGGAGAGGAGAAGTGGAAATGTAGTTGAAAGGCTCCAGAGGCCACCTTCCTCGGATGTGGTCTTAGTATCTTCGCAGAAGCGGCACCGTGTGGAGGGTGGTTGAGGCTTCTAGAAGTCGTCAGTACGTGAGCTGAACCCTGTCCCTTGGGGGAGCAGTTATTATTAGACTCCAATGCATCTACAGTAGATGGGAAGTCCGTAGAAAAGATATCGGTGGAATGCCTACGTCAGCAAGTGGCTCGTTGCATCCAGGTGGAGTAAAAACTGCTGCACTTCGTCCCGCCTCCTACCTTCTCCATGACGACGTCGGGTTGCAAGTCTCTTTGGTTCGACGAGTGGCCTACCCTCAGATGCGCTAGCTGTATAACCATACCTCTGATTCTCTCGGATGTAGTGGGGGAAGACCCCTCTGTTGATAAATGAAGATCATCTCGTCGATGTACGAGGCATGGGATAGCTGGAGAAACGACGAATTGTCAGAGCATTATTAGATGAATGGCGAGCAGATGTGGTTTGCTTACAAGAGACAAAGCTTGAGACGTGGGACCTTCCTCGGTGGAGATCCCTATCTGTGACTAGGCTGTCAGAGTTCAGATCGGTGCCTTCAATTGGTGCGTCGGGAGGCATCCTAGTTGGTTGGAATGGTGACGTGTTGGAGTTGAGGGATTCGGTGGAAGCTCAACACTCATTGTCAGTGGTTCTGGTGCACAAGGCCGATGGTGTCCATTTTCTTTTTTCTGCAGTGTATGGGCCTTCTGGCGCGCTTGCTGGCTCGGGCCAATGGGAGGAGCTCCGTTTGATACGGGTGAGATATGAAGACCTTCCCTGGCTTATTGGGTGTGACTTCAATGTCACACTATTATCTTCAGATCGGCCTCGGGATCGAGGTGGGTTGGATCATGGTTCACCTATGTTCCAAGAGTTTGTTGAGGAGCTCTCTTTGGAAGTCTTTGATGCATTAAACTCCCTCTATACGTGGCAGAACACCTCCTCAAGATCTAGGCTGGATAGGTTCCTGTGTTCGACGGAGCTACTAAATGGTTTTCCCACTGGCAGGTGCTAGCTCTTTGCCACAATGTCACTTTGATCACGCACCTATCTGCTGGGACTCTGGTGAGTCTGTTCGTTTGGGAAGCTTATTCCGATTCGAGCGCTCTTGGCTTTTGGAGGAGGACCTAAAGGCTCGCATGGTTCAGTGCTGGAGGGAGATTGGTTCTTCTGGATCAGCTTCCAGGGATATGGCGGCTCGGTTGAAGGCACTAAGGTTGATGCTGATGAGTTTTAGTAGGGAGCTCAAAATACGTCGTAATGAGCGAAGGGACCTGACCCAGGAGGAAGTGGTTAGACTGGATAGAATTGAAGATGTCAGGGAGCTTTTTGAGGAGGAGAGGCTGACGAGATCAACTCATCACAGAGTGCTTCTAGAAGAGGACAAGAAAAGAGAGGTTAAGTGGAGACAACGCTCAAATTTGGTTGCGGGAAGGCGATGCAAATACCAGATTCTTTCATGCGATGGCAAATGGAAGGAGGCGATGAAATTTTATCCACTCTTTGGAGGTTAGGGGAGTGCGGGTTTAAAGTGAAAGGGAGATCGGGGCGTCGGTTATTGAGCACTTCAGGGAGATGAGTAGGAGAGACCACCTCAGTGGGGTTCGCTGGCATGATAGAGAGATCCCTCGAGTTTTGGAGATTCAGGCAGCTCAGTTGATTTCCGCTTTCACTTTACAGGAAGTCCGCACAGCAGTTTTTGATCTAAATTTGGATGGGTCTCCTGGGCCAGATGGGTTTCCTATTTTCTTCTTCCAGGAATTCTGGGATTTGGTGGGCCAGGATGTTCTAGCGGTGGTGGAAGAGCTGAGAGGAGAAAATCATGGTTTTGATCGGTTAAACCGGTCTTTAATGTTCCTTCTCCCTAAGAGGGAAGTGGTGGATTGAATAGAAGACTTCAGGATCATTGCCCTTTCTAATGCTATATACCCCATTGTTGCAAAAGTTCTTACAAACAGGCTTCGGGTTGTTATGGGTGACATCATCAGTGATTCGCAGACAGCTTTTGTTCCTAGTAGACATATGATGAATGGTGTGGTCATGGCTTCGGAGATTGTTGTTGATTGGAAGAGAAGGAAGGTCAAAGGTTTTCTCTAGAAGATTGATTTCTCCAAAGCGTACGATTATGTTAGCTGGAAGTTCATATGGGTGTCCCTTTCCAAACGTGGCTTCCCAGATGAGTGGATCTCTTGGATGAAGAGGTGTGTGATGACGACTTCATGTTCGGTGCTGGTTAATGGAAGACACGAGGGGGGTTTCTTTCAGCCGCAAAGGGGGGGTTCGACAGGGATGCCCACTAGCTCCTCTTCTTTTTGTTATTACGGTAGACGCGTTGGCAAGGATGGTTACTCGTGCAGTGGACGGAAATTTCATACAGGGATTCACCTTAGATTGTTTGTCTATCCCAATATTACAGTATGCTGATGATACGGTCTCGTTTGTGGAAGGTGGTGCTCCTGAGGCTGAGGGAATTTCTACAGTTTTAGACCTATTTGGGAGAGTCTCAGGGCTAAACCTAATGAGGAAAAATCAACTTTTATTCCATTTGGTCTTTACGAGGGGGAGGCCGAGGCCTATGGGGCTTTCCTGCGCTCAAAATGAGGGGCTCTCCCAATCACCTATTTGGGATTGCCTATAGTGGACGGCCACCTAAGACAATCAGATTGGACTCCAGCGATAGAGAGACTTAATAACAAGCTTGCGGCCTGGCGTGCTTCTTGCTTATGATAGGGTGGACGCTTGGTGCTCATGAGGTCAGTCCTTTCTGCGATTCCTATCTTTTTTCTATCGTCTTGCTTGCTCCCGGTGGGGATTCGTGGTCGGTTGGAGAACTTGATGCGTAGATTCTTTTGGGCTTGTACTTCGCTGGTTGCTTGGAAGGTAGTGACGCTTACTGAGGCCGGCGGTGGTTTAGGAGTCCTAAACCTTGAGGTGATGAACATGGCCCTCTTGGTGAAGTGGGTCACTCATATTTGGGATGATGGATTACATACACTTTGCATGTTGTTGAGGAAAATTTATGGCGTGACGGAGATTTTAGAGTGGCATCCCTGTAGATTGGTAAAACCTTCAATTTTTTGGCATGGAGTGTGTGCGGTGCTTCCCCGGATGTCTCCATATCTAAATCCTGTGTCGAGGGATAGTGCAGAGGTTAGTCATTGGATATGGTCGGATGGTGCCTTCAGTGTGAAGAAAGCCTACAAGGTCATATATGCCTCCGTCGTCTTTGATCCGGGAATTGCAATACCAAGACTAGGGCAAATCTGGTCTTGGAGGATTCCTAAAAGGGTGAAAGTTTTCCTCTGATTGTTTGGGAGAGAGCGGGTGATGACTGGTGCTCGTGAAGGATATGGTTAGATCCTTAAGTGCATCACGGAAGCGTGAGCGTCGTATCGAATACGACGAGGAGCGACTAGTCGCACTAGTTGCTCGATGCAGCGGAATTTAAAAAAAAAATCTTACGACGAAACCACATGATCCAAGAACACTTCTCGGATCGTTTCGTCTAAACCACAAACAAGTAATAGGATTACCTCTTGAAGCGTGGTTGCGATCAAGTCTCTAAACGAAGAGACCTCCTGTCTCAAGTCCGATCCGACGGAGGAGACGCTTGCGAGCGCGGGGATGAACCGCGTGCTTCTCGCAATCCATGTTGATGATCCAAGCGGCGGATCTCCTGATCTCGACACACGAGATCCGACGTCTTCTTCACGAGCGAGGCGCACCGAAGGAGACGGAGATCCACGAGCAGACGATCGGGCAGCATAACGACGATGCTACGGCGATGGAGAACCTCTCCATGACATCCATGGTGGACGACCATGAGAGGGAGAGAGAGAGGGCTGACCTCTAGGGAGAGAGAGAGAGAGAAGTGTTGTGTAAAATAGAGAGCTTGGTATGCCTCTCTATTTATAGGATTTTGGGATCCATGGATCTCAATCCATGTGACATATAAAATCAATGGATGAGATTGATTTATGTCAATCCAATGGTCAAGATTGTTGTTGGTAAAAGCCAACAACTTGTGATTTAAATTTGATGAAATATATCAAATATATATTAACACCAAATTAAATCAATCAAATAAGGAGAGAGAGAATAAAGGAGATCAACCTTCCCCATTGGAGGGAGGGCAATCTCATGGATTCCCATAAGATTGCACATCTCCTTGATTTTCTCTCTACTTATTTTCCAACAACTATTTGTTGGGATTTTATTCACCAAAATAATTCTCAATTAATTTTGGGAATATTGCAATCTTGACATTGGAATATTGTGAATCATATTCACAACCCAAAACAAAATGTAATTTACATTTTCAATTAATTAGACAATGTGTATCCAATACACATTAATAATTAATCTACTAATATAAATTATATTTAACTCTCTCTAATACATTATAAATCACATTTATAATATATTATGAATAATTGGATATTACTATCCACATTATTCTTATCCATAATAATTAAATCACATTTAATTATATTGGATAACTTATTCTCTTGTGCTCAAATAATATGAATCACATTCACATTATTTACATCTTTGATAATCAAATCACATTTAATTATCTAAGATAACTCTCCTTATAATATGAATCAAATTCATATTATTCATATAACTAAATCACATTTAATTATCCATTTTCTCAATGCTCGGATACATATATCAACAATAGAGTTATCCATGAACTCTTTCAAGGATAATGCGCTTTCTCCGCGAATACTTTGAGATAAGGACATGGCGATTGTACTGTTCCACGTATAGTGACATGGATATTGAGATCACATCTCAAATCCAGATCTCGGGCCTCCCATAGATGCTTGATTAAATCAAGACCGTAAATCTAATCTTCTCATTGAATCTGAATCACATTCAGATCAATGTCCAACATTTGGACTAAGATGAGATTACTTCTCTACTGAGAGGAGTCACTAAAATCCAGACCCGTTTCATCACTCCCTAGGAATGGAAGCGTCATGGTTATACAATCGTTTATGATCACATCACCCTCAGGTATTCCTAATACCTGTACATCCTGCATACTGGAAGACTCAGAATAAACCCGAAGTATTAGATCAACTTTACACTGTTTACTTCAGGGCTTTATCAGTAAGTTTCTCATTCGATCATTGGAAGTCGGTATCGATCATATACTTTCCAAAAGTATATATCATACCTAGGTCTTGATCATATACATTCCAAAAGTATATATCAAACCTACAAATTCAGTCAAGCTTCTAAAGCGAGATGACCATGCGCATGGAATTTGATTCTTCCCAATATCTCATGAGTGAGCTCATGTCTTCCGGTTCAGTAACTGAACCTGTATGATCCCTTTGAGAGATCGTATTACTCATATGCCCTTATATGCACACCAGCGCGCCGGTGTATAGACCTTGATTAGGTCATCAACCTATTGGTCTGCCAAATGTACATACTCAAACATATAGTAACACATCTGTCTCCGGTCAGAGGATGCGTGCCTGTATCGTGACAGCATACGATATAGGACTTTGGTTATCTCGATCTCGTTAAGTCAACTCTTTGACCTAACTAATCTGACACCTCCGAATCTCTATTCCTATGCAGAGGACCTGCATCAAGAGGTCGGTCAGATATCAGCCTTTAGAGAAAGGATTGCCATCTCCTTCTCAGGCTAGAGATCATCTCTTAATAATCATTTGATGGTGCTTGATGAGTCCTCAATCTAACTCTTTAGATATTCATCCAAGCACCAACCTCTATGATTCAATAATTGAATCAACAACTGTATGATCATCAAGATGGCCATGGTACACAACCCTAATTGTACTAAGGGATCTATTATGCAAATTATATACTCTTTATTTTAGATCAAGGAGTGAATTGCAATAACATCTATTGCATAATGGCTCGCCGTGGGCTCGCATGTCCAACAATCTCCCACTAGCCCAAAGAGCCATTAATGGGCTAATCATTTAAACACACACTCATGTGACAATCATAGGCTATTTAGAAAATAGCTAGGTAAGTTGATCAGTCACTCTGTTCCCGCGAGAGTACACCAAGTCCTTTTACGATACTTGCATATCCCCAGTAACAGTGCTCACATTTAATGCGAATGTTGCATCTCATGCAACCAATACTCAATTTTGTTAAAGCTATTATAGGGTCATTGACACTATAGCTTAATAATTTGTTATAACAAGTATTTCCATAATCCTTATCAGAATACCTTTATCTCTGGAGATCACTATCTCTAAAGGTATCCAAAGTTAAGACCTTTTAGATCACTATAGTCTTAAGTTTTTGAAGATAAGACTTTAAGATCACTATCTCAAAAAATCTTATCATCTATGAAGATTTTGTTATTACTGCAATCAAGTGTTTTATCTCCATAGTAGGATCAGTAACATTTTACTACTCCTACTGCATGGCAGACATCCGGTATTCGTACACATCCAACATACACTCAGCTTCTCGTAACTGATGCACAAGTGCAAGTAGTTCTAGCATTCACTTCCTCAACCTTTTGAGGTGCTATCCCTTTAGATAGATCAGTACTATATCTTAAGGGATGGAAGCCTTTCTTGGAATTTCTAAGAATAGAATATGTCCAAGGTGTACTAAGAATGTGACAGTCCCAATATCCTCTTCTCTTTGCTTCTGAACATCTTTAGAACTAGGATCTAAGAGGTATCCTTGAGATCATATCTCAAGGTATGGAACAACCAAATTATAAAACACTTACTAGTATCATCCTTAGATCATTCCAAATGATTAGGATATTATCTACATTTAGCATGATGAACACAATGGCACTCCCACTTAGCTTCACATGGTTCATCAAGATTTTATCTAAAATCATAACATTTATAATTTCATCAAATCTTATGTTCCAACTACAAGAAGCTTATTTGAGTCCAAAGATGGAGTTCTTTAGCTTGCGCACCTTGCTTTCCTCAACCACGAAGCCCTGGGGCTAGTTCATATGAACATCCTAAGAGAGGTAATCATAGAGGAATGCAATCTTGACTCACATCATGAAGATGTCATAGTCAAGTTGTGTAGCTATAGTTAGCAATATTCTGATGGGTCAAAGCAAGGTCACTGGAGAGCAAGTCTCATCGCAGGCGATGTCTTCTCTTCGGTGTGTAGCTCATGGCTACGAACCGTGCTTTGAAGGTCTCTACCTTCTCATCAGGTTCCCTCTTTCTATTGAAGATCCATTTAGACATTAAGGGGTCTTACCCATATAGGTGGATCCTCGAGGGTCCATATACAACACTTGTATATGAAGTCTACATTAGACTTTTATTGCTAACATCCATTTATCCATGTCATGATCCTCAGGAGCTTCATCACATGAAGTCCAATCATTTTCACATGGAATACATCCTCAAACTTATTTGAAGAAGTATTAGTGTTTCATCTTCAAGTTTCCGATTTCAGGAGCCTCATTATCTTCTTAAGATTAAATGAGTTCCTTTACTTCATTTTATCTTGATTCTTAAGAGAGTCATCCTCTAAGAATCACATTCTCATAGATGAGATCCTTTAAGAGTCTCAAGGTCATAAAGTAGGTATACAATACCATCCTTTATTTTCCTAATGAAGTAGCACTCTCTAGTGCTAGATTCCAGCTTATATGCATGGAACCTTATTAAGTATATAATGTAGTCTTTACTACATATATACATTGGAAACTAAGAGATAATTATGCTAGGATTAATCATTGATTAAATCATGTCACACATGATCAATTGTATCTCCCTACAACTCCATTGAGTTCAGGTTCATTAGGAGGTTTGAGATAGGAATGATATTCATATCTCCATAAGATATTTCTTGAATTTATCTAATAGGTACATGCTACCTTGGTTAGATCAAATTCATTTCATCTTCCTTCAAACTTTGGTTCTAAACCAAAATTGTGAAATCTTTGAACATTTCAAAGTTTTCTAAGTGAAGAGAAGAAATCCCATATCACAAATAATCACTAATAGATATCACATATCCATAATGTTTATTCTGATATAGATGATTTACATACATCAATATGTATGAGATCTTGAGTACCTTAACATCTTACACCTATCACAAAGAAGGGTGTAGTGGACATTTTACTTTGAATACAATATTCACAAGTATGTGAGACTAGAATCTTTAGACAATCTAAAGTTTCATGTCTTACTAGTCCATTGATCTCATTAACAGACATATGTCCAAAACATGATGCCAGATCATTGTCAAATGATCTTTATCCTCCTATTGATCTTTAAAGGTTTAATTTTCAGTATCAGAAATCTTAATGAACCATTAATTTTCTAATTTAATAGAATCCACTAGATTTTAGATTAGTATCTGAAATATCTCCATCATAACTCTTTATGATAGATTTATTACAGAATTCATGTTTATATCCAACAATTAGAATAAACAATGAGTGTATTCTAATATCTAGGTCATAGAGACATTCTCTAAGACTAAGGGCTCCCACTGAAAATATGAAGTCTATTGATCTCATGGAAATTGTTGCAACACTTGCATCACTTTCAACATGGATGACCAATAAACCTTAAGATCAAATTTCTAATATTCTAATACATATGCAACCAATTGCAAGTGTCATCAGAAGATTAAGATACAATTATTAGACTTTATCTTATCAAATAAGTAAGCTAATATCAATGATTATATGTAGATTAATCTGATGTACTATCTGATTCCTTCTCTAAGGATTCTAGATAGATTTGATAGTCATACTATCAACACGTCAACATATTGCAGTATTGGAACTCATCCAACTCTTTGGATGTTATATGGAAGTCACAGAAGTACAATCAACTCTTTGATTATACTTCTTGCTTAGGTCCAACCCATGCTTCCACTGCGCTCCCTTTATCTATAAGCAACCATTGCTTAAGACTAAGGATCTCTTATGTTAAATTCAAAAGAATTTAATGTAAGAGCATTTTGACATTTATACATGCTTCACCCAATTCATATAATATGAATATTATGAAGCTTCATGAATGACTAGAGTATAGACAGTAGAATGATGACACTCATCATCTACATCCATTTAAACTCTTAAAACATAGGTTCAGGTAGGTACTCAAACAATTTGAATACATCATCTCTCATAGAGCTACCATTCTACATGATGCAGAGAACCACATCATTCATGATAAAATGTCAAGAGCACATATGTATGCCAGAAAATCTTTATTGATTTTATAAGGATTATTTGATAATTACGATCATCATCGACATGCCACTTCCAAAGTACATTCAATGAGATCAAGACTTATAGAGACATACAAACCCTAGGGTTTTAGTCCTATTGTCTTATTATCACTTCTCATTATTATGAGGAAACTTGCACATTGCAACCACATACATTATGTGTCCAATTGCAAGTACAATATCTGGATCAAAGGGTCCAATCCATGATATTCTACTGGTTATTGTTGAGTATAACATTGAGTGGGTTTAATGAAGGATTATCTGAAATAAGAAATTTGCATAAACTTATATAAATATATAATTTACTTTGATTTAGGAATTTTTATATCAAAGTTGTCTTGCCATGTCAACAATGAAAGTTCATTCCCTTAATCACTTTCAATGTAAGAGATATACTTACCATTATATCTCAAGCAAGATCTGGGATCTCCTTCCTTATCTTTGTTGCATCCCAATAATATGAGAACCTACAACTCTGATAAAAAGAAGCGGGAACACATTCCGCCTTGCAAGTCCAACTTGCATCTCCCAATTCGGTCTTTAACACCCGGGCCCACCACCCCTAAGGTGATGTTGACCCGTCATTAATTGAACCAACCATCAACAGGAATACAACTCGCTATGCGCAATCCAATATCGCCCCAATAATATGAGGACCCGATATTGGGGTCACTACGCATACGTCCTTACTCTTTCGAGAAGCGACGAGCCCGATCCAAATGGATCATATGCAGGAGCTGTCACTTCGGACAGGCGTCTCCCACATATAATATCTGGCGACGAAACCCTTCGCCTTGACGGGAGACCATGGATGTCACTTATGTGATCCTCCATATCTTATTCAAATTTAATTAATTACTATGAATCATATTCATATAATCAATTCTTCCAAGGGAATTATCAACTCTAATCATATTAGAGTATAATTGGACATAATCAATTCAATCATATTAAATTAATTATCAATCCAATTCAATCAATCAAACTTGATTGTCTTACTTGAATATATATGGTATTATTCTCAAAGTACGTATTAATTCGTATTTTAATAATTAGAAAAATACATCCTAATCCCTCGGACATTATCCCGGCCCTACCCGCTGTCATGGCCAGTACCGGCGGGAGTGGGACGGATCGCATACGTTGCAACCCGCTACCCCAGCGATCCCCGACTAGACACCATATCCACCTCGGGAAAGGATAATGCCAAATTGATTAATTTGTACTTGAGATGATCATCGGTTTTCAATCGAAATTATGCCATATAATAATCAAAACAATTTTGATTATAAGGAAATTTGCTAGATAAATTCCCAATCCTATTCAAGCAAGAGTTTGATGATTGTGATTTCAATTATGATTTGATCAAATCTAATCAACTAATTGATTGGGGCCAAGTCAATTAAGGAAATAATCATTCCCTAATATTTCACAAATATTTTCCATAATTATTTCTCGAAATTAACAATTAATTTCATTAATTGACAATCACATGGTTCTTGATTAGGAAAGTAATTTCAGCAGTGACCCCTACTTACTAAAATTAGCATATCTCAATCAATTTAAATCCAAATTAAGCAAAGTCAATTTCTAAAGTTTGCTAATTTGATTTAGAACATAAACCAAGTGATATTTCATGCATTTCGAGGCGTCTTAATCAGTAATTAACTCTTTAATTACGTTAAGATTCGCAGTTCCCGTAACAGTGCATACATGTTCATTAAAATGACCATATCTAGAGCATACAAAATCCGATTTACGCAAACTCAGATCCTATGGTTTCCTTATTTAATGGGGAACAAAATCCAAGTGCTATTTTCGTGTTTAAACAATTTAAACAGGGCCGAAAAATTACACTAAACAGATCTGCGAAAATGAAATGCGATAAAACTTTCGCAACCTTAACGAACCCAAATCGTCCTCGGTTAGCGAATCATATTCGAAACCGTCGACCTAAGGCTCTGATACCACTTGAAGGATATGGTTAGATCCTTAAGCGCATCACGGAAGCGTGAGCATCGTATCGAATACGACGAGGAGCGACTAGTCGCACTAGTTGCTCGATGCAGCGGAATTTAAAAAAATTTTCTTACGACGAAACCACATGATCCAAGAACACTTCTCGGATCGTTTCGTCTAAACCACAAACAAGTAATAGGATTACCTCTTAAAGCTTGGTTGCGATCAAGTCTCTAAACGAAGAGACCTCCTGTCTCAAGTCCGATCCGACGGAGGAGACGCTTGCGAGCGCGGGGATGAACCACGTGCTTCTCGCAATCCATGTTGATGATCCAAGCGGTGGATCTCCTGATCTCGACACACGAGATCCGACGTCTTCTTCACGAGCGAGGCGCACCGAAGGAGACGGAGATCCACGAGTAGACGATCGGGCAGCATAACGACCATGCTACGGCGATGGAGAACCTCTCCATGGCATCCATGGTGGACGACCATGAGAGGGAGAGAGAGAGGGCTGACCTCTAGGGAGAGAGAGAGAGAGAGAAGTGTTGTGTAAAATAGAGAGCTTGGTATGCCTCTCTATTTATAGGGTTTTGGGATCCATGGATCTCAATCCATGTGACATATAAAATCAATGGATGAGATTGATTTATGTCAATCCAATGGTCAAGATTGTTGTTGGTAAAAGCCAACAACTTGTGATTTAAATTTGATGAAATATATCAAATATATATTAACACCAAATTAAATCAATCAAATAAGGAGAGAGAGAATAAAGGAGATCAACCTTCCCCTTTGGAGGGAGGGCAATCTCATGGATTCCCATAAGATTGCACATCTCCTTGATTTTCTCTCTACTTATTTTCCAACAACTATTTGTTGGGATTTTATTCACCAAAATAATTCTCAATTAATTTTGAGAATATTGCAATCTTGACATTGGAATATTGTGAATCATATTCACAACCCAAAACAAAATGTAATTTACATTTTCAATTAATTAGACAATGTGCATCCAATATATATTAATAATTAATCTACTAATATAAATTATATTTAACTCTCTCTAATACATTATAAATCACATTTATAATATATTATGAATAATTGGATATTACTATCCACATTATTCTTATCCATAATAATTAAATCACATTTAATTATATTGGATAACTTATTCTCTTGTGCTCAAATAATATGAATCACATTCACATTATTTACATCTTTGATAATCAAATCACATTTAATTATCTAAGATAACTCTCCTTATAATATGAATCAAATTCATATTATTCATATAACTAAATCACATTTAATTATCCATTTTCTCAATGCTCGGATACATATATCAACAATAGAATTATCCATGAACTCTTTCAAGGATAATGCGCTTTCTCCGCGAATACTTGGAGATAAGGACAGGGCGATTGTACTGTTCCACGTATAGTGACATGGATATTGAGATCACATCTCAAATCCAGATCTCGGGCCTCCCATAGATGCTTGATTAAATCAAGACCGTAAATCTAATCTTCTCATTGAATCTGAATCACATTCAGATCAATGTCCAACATTTGGACTAAGATGAGATTACTTCTCTACTGAGAGGAGTCACTAAAATCCAGACCCGTTTCATCACTCCCTAGGAATGGAAGCGTCATGGTTATACAATCGTTTATGATCACATCACCCTCAAGTATTCCTAATACCTGTACATCCTGCATACTGGAAGACTCAGAATAAACCCGAAGTATTAGATCAACTTTACACTGTCTACTTCAGGGCTTTATCAGTAAGTTTCTCATTCGATCATTGGAAGTCGGTATCGATCATATACTTTCCAAAAGTATATATCATACCTAGGTCTTGATCATATACATTCCAAAAGTATATATCAAACCTACAAATTCAGTCAAGCTTCTAAAGCGAGACGACCATGCACATGGAATTTGATTCTTCCTAATATCTCATGAGTGAGCTCATGTCTTCCGGTTCAGTAACTGAACCTGTATGATCCCTTTGAGAGATCGTATTACTCATATGCCCTTATATGCACACCAGCGCGCCGGTGTATAGACCTTGATTAGGTCATCAACCTATTGGTCTGCCAAATGTACATACTCAAATATATAGTAACACATCTGTCTCCGGTCAGAGGATGCGTGCCTGTATCGTGACAGCATACGATATAGGACTTTGGTTATCTCGATCTCGTTAAGTCAACTCTTTGACCTAACTAATCTGACACCTCCGAATCTCTATTCCTATGCAGAGGACCTGCATCAAGAGGTCGGTCAGATATCAGCCTTTAGAGAAAGGATTGCCATCTCCTTCTCAGGCTAGAGATCATCTCTTAATAATCATTTGATGGTGCTTGATGAGTCCTCAATCTAAATCTTTAGATATTCATCCAAGCACCAACCTCTATGATTCAATAATTGAATCAACAGCTGTATGATCATCAAGATGGCCATGGTACACAACCCTAATTGTACTAAGGGACCTATTATGCAAATTATATACTCTTTATTTCAGATCAAGGAGTGAATTGCAATAACATTTATTGCATAATGGCTCGCCGTGGGCTCGCATGTCCAACAGCTCGGAGGGCCCGTCTCTTTGGGGCTAACAGCTCTTGCTTGCAATGTGGAGAGGAGATGGAGGATGCTAATCACTTGTTTTTTCGTTGTTCTTCTTCGAGACAAATCTGGGCAGGAGTCAACTCACCTGCAGTTGCATCCTCAGGGATTATAAAATTCTGTGAGTCCACTCACACAATGGCTGAGAAGCATAGTGCAACATCTATTCTATGGGCAATTTGGTTGGCAAGAAATGGAACTATTTTTCGTGGGGAAAGATTTTGTATCGAAAGTGTAATAGAACATGCCAGACTCCTATATGGGTCTTGGCTTTGTAACCTTGTACCTAACTCGTGATTATAAAGTTTTTGGGTGTCTATCTTCGCGGTTTGACACCCTTTTTCCTTAAAAAAATTAACCATGCTTTCCACATAACTTAATATGTATCTTACATATTTATTTATTAATTTACAAATTTCTATTTATCTTTCCATGTTATATTTTTAAAAATTATAGATATATCTACATGTAAAATTTATTTTACTTATTATTCTAAGTAAATCCCTCCAAGATTTCACTTTTATGAAACACAAAAAGGGTGGGAGCATACTATCGTTTGTTCATAGAAAGCATACTCATTTAACCCTATGTTATATTATATTATACATAAGAGATAGAGAAGAAAGGAATGAAGAGTACAAGTGAATAGATATGGAAAGCATGTCTCCGAGGTCACTTCTCTAACGAAGCTAGACCTACGAGAGTTCCCTAAAGCCATTTATATGAGCGGACGCTACTATTGACATCGCCCACCAATCAATATATGCTCCCTAAGAATTTTTATGGTATTTTCTAAAACATGTAGGTGATTTAGATTACTTAATATTATCATGTTATCATTCAAAGTTCAATTGAATTCGAGATTCATATCTCATTCTTCAAGCATATTATATTTTAATGGTCTTAGAATTAAAATTGACATATTCCATATAGATATGTTAGAAGTGTCTATTTTTCATGAAATTTGAATGAGAGACGGGGCATTTTTAGAAGATACCATGCAAAAATTATAAAAATGATGGAAGAGCCAAGTTGAAGATCTTACAACATATACGTACATGCGTGTATGTTCATACGCATGCATTCATACGCACAATGACCAGTACGATAAGAACGAGCGTCATCATTAAAAACGCGTTTGTGATAATTTTGAGTAACACTTTTATTTGAGCAAATGTTTAATATATCATATAAATATACTTTTTTTCAAAAGAAAAATGTAAATGGTAAGTCAATACAAAATGAGTGTATCTTTGTTTCTATCGCAAATGTTTGTCATATTTAAACAAATGATTATTCTAAGACTTTCTTAATATAAAAATGGTCATTTATATATAGAAGACAATTGTAAAATAGTAAATATCTTTCTCACAAAAAATATTTTTCTCAAAATGATTGTTAATGCTTGTAAAATAAGGACTTTCATTACAATCGGAATGAATCGTATGCTCACTGAAAAAATCGCGTACCTACATATCTATGAATAACAATAGATATATATAAATGATTACATATTTATCTAAACTTAAAAGCAAGCCAGGGTTTGAATCTTGACAACGATTTTTTAAAAATTATTAAAGCGAAAAGAGCTTTTTAATATATCAATATGCATTTTAATCATTGGCAACAATCACAAATAACCATAAAGAGAAAAGTAACTACTGGCTTTCATCATGCATGTTTCTCACAGAGGATCGTCTGTTGTAGTCTTTGCTATAGCATACTCTAATGTAGGAGCTACAGCCGTTCGATCACCTATCTCTCATCTCGAGATGCGAGCCCACTATCCCTGGCTCTTTAGGAGGGTCATCGGATCCTCATCCGACGTTCCTCGTGCATTACAACCCCTGTTGTAACCTTTTACCGCAGACGATCGGTTCCCCATGTTTCGAACTTCTTACCGTGTACGAATTGCATGAAAATAGTAATTATATAAGAGTTTAAATATGAAAATACGAAGAGAGGATTACAGTTATCATATAAAACAGTCATAAGGAGCATATGTTTAAAGGCCATAACAATATATCTATTCACCGTGTATATAATACACACAGTGTAGCTTATCATAACATTACTGTGTATTATCATAACATTGTTCCTACTTTCTGACAACTAACTACGGATTCATGATTATCTATTAATTAATGTATATTGAATGAGATAAGGAGATTGGAACCAACGTGAAAGAGAAATTTGGACACAAAACAATGCCCGTCCATAGGAAAATACAAATCAACATCGGCAATACCATTGACGGCCGAAGTCAAGTACCAGCATCGCAGTAGAGCGGTTTGCACGAATTCATACTTTTTATGGACTCGTAACGTACGAATTCGTATGAACCGCTCCATCTTGATCGAGCGGCTTGCATGGCAGAGGCTGCAGTACCGCAGACGATCTGGGTCCGTAGAGCGGATCCTCTGTCCGCTGTAGAAGCATAGTCGATCGCACACAAAGTCCGGATTTTGATGATCCTTAGCGTATGCACCGTTCGATCATGATCGAACGGTTATACTTTGTATCTGCTAAAGCATCGCAGGGTTCCTTGCAATCCCCTATAAATACGATGCATGTTTCACAGAAAGAGCAAACCAAGATCCACACTTCGTCAGCATCAGCAGTTGCAGAATGGCAAGCGGTCGCGAGGTCGTCACCGTCGCTCTCCTCCTGCTTCTCGCGATCTCATCCGGTATCCATCTCTCGTTTGCATGCATGCATGCGTGCATCATATCCCTCTCTTCACGTGAATTTAGATGAAGTTTTTACGTGGTTGTATGCATGGCATGGCAGGCGTGACGGTGGAGGCACAGGACTGTGCGAACAAGCCCTACCGGCTGTATCTCTGGCCCCAGTGCCGCTTCTGGTGCCCGAGGATGTGCGGGGGTCTCGGCTACCGCGACTACCGGTGCACGGCCATCTTGCCCCAGCAGCTGTGCGAGTGCTGTTCTTGATGGATGCTGAGGTTGTTGACGTCTTCTACGGCTCAGATTCGCCTAGATTAATATCCGGCTTGTGAGCTTCAAATACTGTGGTGGGAGAGAAGGAGAGATCCTTTCTCTCTTGTGTGTTATGTAAGAATATGTCTGCCTTTGTCTATCCCTAATAAGTTTTATCTGTCCATTAATAAAATAAAGTTGCACTCAAATCAAATAACCTTTTGGGTTTTCATCTCCTTGTGATTAGTAAGAACCTTTGGTTAAGAAGGACTCAGGAATGATAGAATTGGATGTATCGTGAATAATGAACCTCATGCAAGCATCTTTAATAAGAGGAAGAAGATCCTCTGCTATAACAAGAGTTGCAGAAGTTTTGTAATCCCTTTTTTTTGCAACTTTGATTGCAAAATCCAGCCTTATAGGTTGAATCTTAGGTCAATGATCTACATATCATCCAAATTTTGCTCAAATCTGAGCTTATTTGTTATGTTATCTTAAGATTTAACCATTCGGTCAAGATCTAAGCAACTTAAATTCCATTTAAAAAATATCTGAACCTTAAACCATTAAGATAAAATAGCAAATAAGCTCGGATTTGAGAAAAAATGGAGGATATGTAGAGCATTGATCTAAGTATCAATCTATAAGGTTTGATTTTGGAATCAAAATTCACAAAAAAAGGATTACATCACCTAATTCTAGTTACAAGAGAGGATCCATTTCTTTCCCGTTCGATTTGGGAATAAGCAGGAATAAGGATGAGGAATAAGGATAATAAGGGTCTATTCTTTATTCGGTTGGAGGATAGGAAAAAAGAAAATAAGGTGAAATAAAGGTAGGTAAGGTGGGATAAAGATAGGAATAGGAGTGAAATAAGATGGAATAATGGGGAATAGTCCTACTACTAGGAACCGTGTCGGGAGGAGAATTGACCCCTTATTCCAGGGCTTATTCTCCTACCAAACAGGGCCTAAGAATATAAGACACTTCACGAATGGTGGAACTATGGAATATCATTGCCATAAGACATGTCTTTATTGCAGGGATGCTACAGAATAAGGGCGGATATTTGCAGGCATAAAGATCACTAGAAGTCTCTCTCTCTCTCTCTCTCTCTCTCTCTCTCTCTATATATATATATAATATATATGAGTGTTCTTCCTCGTGAAATGATATACAAGAACAAGAAATACAGTGAATCATGAGAACCCCGAAAGTATTGTTGAATATCGTTCATCGTTTAATAACATATACATCTTGCGTATGCAAAACAACATATAACAATGGAGGGCATTGAAGACTTGGAAGGAAATGTCGATCTAACCTAGTATTGCATAGATCAAACAAAATTTACATATAAAAATTAATTACCCATTCCATAGACAAATTCTAGAGGAGATCAAAAGTTTACATCGAAACACGAGGCAAGCGGGCATCAAGTTGCGTCGCTAATCCTTTTTGAATTGCAAAGACAATCCTCCTAAACAATACATCTATAAACCTAGGACCCATCACATTACTGTTTATCATTTTTTGGATCCTCTTTAAAAGCTCAACAGCTTCCGGTGCTAAGAAACCAAAGGTGTCAAAACCAAAAGGGATGAAGGCATGTTGATTCTCCGTGCTTGCTTTCTCGTGCTTCACCATTTTTGCTGAAGATCGTGTACTAAACATAATTCTAGGATGAGGTTTTGAGTAAGACTATTTGATCGAATTAAACATGTTTATATTTAGTTAGAGCATGTTCGATAATAGTTACTAACATGTTTGATCATTTGTAAAAGAAATGAATATGAACTTCATATGTTAATGCCATAGCTTAAGCAACCACACATTAATGTAACGTATATTCCTTTCATAAATATTCAAGTTCAAATACACATGCACAAATAAATAAAAAGCTTTTAGGGTAATAAAGTTATGATAATGATATGTGGACAATTGAACCACAATTTTGGACTAATCTTGCAAACATGTTCATTTTAGCAAGTTTTGGCGTAACTTAAATCATTAATGAAAACTACCAAACCGAGTCTTAATGTTAGTTTCCCAAGCGAACTTGAACTCGAACGCATGCTATTTGACCGAACTTATGTCAAACCAAGCTCGATCTCAACTTTCTTATCTAATCAAGCTCGAAAATAGACAATTTGATTCAATCAACAGTTCTGAGATTCCTAAACTTAGTAAGTTTACAAAAATGTGTTAAAACGTAATAAGTTGTGGGTCTTTTGAATAGCTAATATCAGGACACACTACAAACAGAGTGACATTAGGAGAGAGTCCAAAACCATCCATTAAATGTCCAAACCGTCTCCTTTGGGTAAAGGAGACAGTCATGCAAACGTCCCCTGAAGCTGTCACATTTGACCAAGGAGATGAAAAAAAATGAATATCTCCTATTGGAAGTAAGATGGCTCTTTCGTTCCTAATAGAAAAGACGAACGCCACCATCTCGAAAAAGTTTTTTTTGTGGGGATGGTTGCAACCATCCCTTCCGATACATATAGGGGACGGTCACGACCATCCCCTCCAGTTCAAAGATTTTTGGGATGGTCATAGAAGCTTGGATGCAACGGTAAACCGCCTCCTCCAATCGTCGACCGACAAAAAACGCACCAGTAAGACCCTAGTGGTCGGAGGGGACGGTCACGACCATCCCCGCCGTTCACGCATGTGCCCAATTTTTTTGGAGACGATAATATAAGCGCAGATGGAACTGTCTAAACCATTTCCTCCGATCGTTGAGTCCCAAAACATGCACCAGTAAGCCCCAAGTGGTCGGAGGGGACGGTCCTAACCGCCCCTTCCGAGACATATAGGGGACGGTCACGACCATCTCCTCCGTTCATGCCCATGCCCAGTTTTTCGGAGACGGCCACAGAAGCACGAATGGGACGGTCTAAGCTGTCTCCTCTGGTCACTTAACCCCAAAAAATGCATCAGTAAGTCCTTGGTGGTCGGAAAGGACGGTTGCAACCATCCCATCAAAAAGTCTCAAATGCCTCTGATTCTCTCCAGATCATGCTCACGCATGTTCCTGCAGAGTTATTTGAAATGCTTGAAATCTCCTAGACTTCGGTCGATCATTATTAGGCGAAAACAACAAAGGAATGGGATCGGGTGGATGATCTCCGATGATGGTGGAGGATTGGAGATCTAAATCGCATATCTCGAGAGATCCAGTTGATCAGGTTGCGAATGAAGACGAAGAAGTGGACAACGGTCTGTGCGAGATGATTATAGAGTGTAAAATTTAACTGGATGAGCTTCGATCAGGGTGATCGAAGCTGTAGATAGTGAGCTCTACCGTGAATCGAAAATCGAATGAAAGATAAAGAAGCCTAAGGATCTAAGGTTACCTAGGGTGAAATAGTGATGAAGTGACAGTGGTTATCGCCTCAGATCCAGCTGCGGAAGGCTGGAGAGGATGAACGTGGTGGCAGAGCTCCAGCCAGCATCGGACCGTGTCGATTCAGATCAAAATGATACTCAGGATGATCGGGAACGAGATCTCTATCACTGGCGCTCACTCATGAATCGAAGAAAGGAAGAAAACTAGGACGAAGACGGATCACTAGGGGTCGGCGGTCCCAGAAAATATTTTATAGGCACGGATGAAGGTGGAATTTGAATCGCATGAGGAGCAAGAACCGAGGCATGAATCGAAAATTTGTTAAGCGGGCAAGTGAGATAGTTAATCGTACAACAAAATTGGTGAAGAAGTCGGCTGTTATTGATGAACGGAATGTGTGGGAAAAGTACCAAGAAAGAGGTCTGACAAAGAATGTAATCGGACATGGCAAATGGAGTGAAGAGCTGAACGGGGTCAACGGACCCTAGTCCTTCAATCAGATGGATCCTCGAATAAGATAAGACCAAGTAAAAGACAAAATAACAAGAAAAAAGTTAAATAAATTGAAATAAACTAATACATGAATTTAAATAAATGATATAAATAAAAATGTTAGTAATTAAATAATCTTAATTATGGTGATTTTCAATAAATTAAATAAATTAAATAATTAAGTTAAAAATAAATATTATCCTTTATTCATAGGTGTTTATACCTATATATATGACACAATGATTTTTTTAATAATTTATTTTTACAAATAGATATATAATTTAATAATATAATAATTTACAACAATTTTTAAGGATTTGAATGATATCTTATTTGGATTTTTATGAAATAATTTATTTAGTTAAATAAATGGGGATATTTACAATATATGTAGATGATACTATACAATATATATAAGCATTTATTTTTAATTATTTTGGATTTATTATTTTTATTTGCATTTTACATTAATCAAATACGACATATACAAATATTTAAAAATACAATATGTACAAAAATATGAAGAAAATAAATAAATAAATAAATTCACACGATGTATAATACATGCATAGTATACAATACACTCTAAAAACCACTTTTCTCATCTTAATTCTGATTTTAACGAAACCTCTTTTACTTTAAAGCTTATTTAATTATGAGTATAATAGAATCGAGTTTGCTTTATTTTGAGTTTTTATGGAGAAGATATTGATCTAACAAGTTGGGTTTTGGAACTTTTTCAAAGTATTTTTGTTTAAATATGTATGGGTTCTCTTCTTGTAATTATTTTTAATATTTACATCTTATTTATATGTACAAGTTCCAAGAAGAAAATATTTTTATTTGGGATGAATTTGGTAATAAATAAAATAGAGCAAATAAATAAATAATATATACAGTGAGGTATGTACATGAGGAATATACATGTGAGATCATTTTTATGATTTTTTTTGATGAAGGTCTTATCTTCCCTACTTTATTCTTTATCGATCAGGTCAAGTCTTGATCTTCTCTCGAGGTCAGAGTCAACCTATATTTATTGTATATATGCAGTCTTCTGTTTCTTTTTATTTTCTTCTTTATTCTTTTATTTTGGTGTAACTAAGTGATAAATATACAATGCTAACAAATGAGTGGGAAATGATCAAAGATGATTATTATTATTTACACGTATTTTGTTAAGATTTTTAATCTAAAATAAAATAATAAATATGTTGAATCATGGATTCATCAGATAGTTAGTGACCATCCCCTCTGAACATGAAAACAAAAAAAAGATTTGCAGTAATATAGTTTCTATGCCCTATTGCTATAGCAAATTAACTACAAAATAAAAACAAACACACATAAGAATTCACTACAAAATAAAATATCTAACAAACATACATAAGAATTCACTACAAAGCAAAGTACTTCATGCATAAAAAACAAAGATGTTTCACGAAGTTTTGAATACTACAAACTTTAGATGTTCAAGGTAACTATAAATTCAAACAAACATTTTAAAGTCTAATCTATTTTTTATCTTCGCTCCCGTTGCTCTCTTCATCGTTATCCTCCTCATCATTGTTGAGTTGTGCAGGTTCTGTTGGTCGATCGGCCTCGTTCTGGAGATGAGTAATGTATGCCAATACCTTCGCCATGTCAGAACACATCTTGACCATCTCCTCATCTTGCGTGGACACCTTCGCCTTGACCTCGTACAGTTCTCTCTCCATCTCTCTTTTCCTTTGGCTCCCTTGCGACGATGATCGAGACCCGCTAGCACCACCCGTTCCGTACAATGTACGAATCATTGCTCCTCGTCCCCCACAACGTATACACCCATTGTGTTCAGATTTGTGGCTTGGATGAAGGCTTCATCGACAGATAGAGGTAACGTGCTCATTCTCGCGCTATCTAGAGAGGTGTCGGTAGAGAGTCTGATCATTTCATCCTACATAATTCGTTAAAAGATTAAGATAAGATATTTTATTCTCAAAATTTATAACATAATTTACATGCATGGAATGACGCATAGGCATCATCAACCCACTACACTTCTCCTCCCATATCTCTGCTCTTTGACCCCGTAAAAACCTCTACTGGAGTCATCTCTCGATCATTTTCCTTGAACTAGAAAACACATATTACATTAATTATATTTAAGTATCGAAATTTTTCTATAAATAAAGTCATCGAAACTTACAAATTCATCATTCAATTGGTTTGTATTCTTTCTTCCAATCTTATGGGTAGACTTAAATCCTTTTGTATGGTACGCATCATTTTTTATTGATATCGTCTAATTATTCAAAGTTAGTATAATCAAGAAAGAGACAAAAGAGAAATAATTTACCCACTGTGAACTCCTCACTAGACCAGAAGTTAATCAACTCCCTCTACTCATCTGGGGTAAGATCCGGTGGGATATTTTGCACTAGTTGCTCATAGAGGATATATGGGTTATAATACTATAAAAAGAAAAAAATTACGTAACCATGGTATCTTATAAGTGATCATTCTGCAATAGTTGTTACTTTGATCGTTATATGTCCCTTGTATCAATGCAACTCAGCTGCACGAGAAAGAATCTGTACATCGACCATCGCATCTCGATCCCAAGTAAATACATACTATAAGAAGACAAAGTAAATCTAAATATATTAATTCAACATAAATAATAATTGAATAATATAATACTTCCAAATCTGATAGGATGGCAACTTTGACATCATGAGGAAGCTGTCGAAAGTCATGCGTGGTGATGAAGACACACATACGAGCAACCTGTCCAAGGTAGCTCTGAAACTCGGTCGAGTTCTCACCAACGACATTGCCCCCAACAATACGAACGCGTAAAGTCTGCCTAGGAGAGAGGTGATCTAGGAACCTACAATGAGAGGGTCCCTATCGTATTTGAGAACTGCCACTCCATGGATCAGATGATCTCCTCTATGGCTCAGGTTCGGGATTTTCCCTAATACGTCTGGGTCTAGGAGCCATACCTGCAAATAAAGATAATATAAATAAAAATTTATATGCAATTATGGAAATTCCAAGAAATCATGTTATAATTTTTGAATAAAAAAATATTTGTAGCTACCTCTTATTATTATATTCCCGTATTTTCAGAAAAATCTTGCACTGCTAGTAGCATGTCTTTATCTATTACATGAGGGAGAAAATCGTGTGAAGCATTATGGTATGCAAAATCATTATCCACTACATCTTGATCTTCATTAACATAAAAGAAATCCCTAGGTATTGTCCTAACATGTATAATCCACCGACTGACCGAGTTGTCGAGTACATTAAAGACTTGCTCTACCTGACTTGCAAGCACAAACAACTTGTTGGTTTGCAATCGTGTGGATCGTATCGTATACAATCAAGAGCGACTAGTCACACTAGTTGCTCAGTGCAACAGAATTTATAAATTTTTAAATGATGAAATCACATGATCCAAGAACATTTCCTAGATCGTTTCATCTAACCACATAAGATCTATAGGAACACCTCTTGAAGCGTGGTTGTGATCGAGCCTCTAAGCGAAGAGACCTCCCATCTCAAGTCCGATCCGTCGGAGGTGATGCTTGCGAGCGCGGGGATGATTCGCATGCTTCTCACAATCCAAGTGGTTGATCCAACCAATGGATCTCCTGATCTCGTCTCATGAGATCGAACGCCTTCTTCACGAGCACCACGCACCAAAGAAGACGGAGATCCAAGAGTCATCGAAGCGAGCACGAGGACGAAGGCAACCTTCTCTTTATGAGAGTGGACGGCCACTCAAAGAGAGAAGGGAGGGAGTATGCGTGACAGTGAGAGGGAGAGAGAGAAGTTATCGAGATTGCGTAACTCGAAGAGCGAAGGGTGCCTCTTCTTATACAGGGTTTTGGGAGTCCAAGGATCCCAATCCATGGACAATACACAATTAATGGATGAGATTGATTTGTGTTTCTTTCAATGGCTACAATGTTGTTCTAAAAACACAACATCAAATGATTTAATTTAAATTATTTTCCATTGATAAATCAATAAAATTAATTCAAACTTAAATCACCTTTGATTAGAGATTGGATAATGAGGAGACTAACCTCCTTCCCTAAAAGAGGGGGGACGGCTACTCCTCTCCACATGGAGAGTAGTGGACGTCCACTCCTCTTGAGAGGAATGAGTCTATCTCCTATAATTATCACGAGATCTCATTATCTCATGATATCTCCTATGACTCTTGTCGTAAATAATTTTTCACAAAAAATAATTCCAAATTATCTTGTGGAAAATATCAACCAAGCCATTGAAATTATGTGAATCTCATTCACTACCAAAACTAAATGTAATTATATTTTTAATTAATCATTCAATGTGAATCCAATTCACATTAACAATTAATCAACAAATATAAATCACATAAGTCTCTCTCTTTAATATATTATAAATCATATTTATAATATAGAAGGATAATTGGATAGTGCTATCCACATTATCCATATCCACAATAATTGAAACACAATTATTTACATTGGATAATCATTCTCATGCACTCAGATAATGTGGATCAAGTTCCCATTATTCATGATAATTAAATCACATTTAATTATCCATTTCTCAATGCTTAGATATGATTAAACTTTGGAATTATTCTTGAACTCTTTCAAGAATAATACGCTTTCTCCACAGATACTTGGAGATAAGGACATGGTGATTGTATTGCTCCTCGTATAGTGACTTGGATATTGAGATCACATCTTAAATCCAGATCTCATGGACCTCTCATAGATGCTTGATTTAATCAAGGCCGCAAATCTAATCTTCTCATAGCATCTGAATCTCATTCAAATCAATGTCCAACACTTGGACCAAGATTAGATTACTTCTCTACTGAGAGGAGTCACTAAAATCCAGACCTGTTTCATCACTCCCTCGGAATGGAAGCGCCATGGTTATACAATCGTTTATGATCACATCACCCTTAGGTATTCCTAATACCTTTACATCCTGCATACTGGAAGACCTATGATGAACCCGAAGATATAGATCAATTTTACACGGTCATCTTTGGGGTTTCATCATCAAGTTTCTCAATCTTGGTCATTAGGATTTGGTATCGATCATATGCTTTCCAAAAGCATATATCAAACCTTCGAATTCTTGTCATGCTTCCAGAGCACGACGACCATGCATGGAATTTGATCGGTCCCAATACCTCATGAGTGAGCTCATATCTTCTGCTTTAGAAGTGAATCAGTATGATCCCTTTGAGAGATTGTATTACTCATATGCCCTTACATGCACACCAGCTCGTCAGTGTATAGACCTTGGTTAGGTCATCAACCTATTGGTCTGCCAAATGTATATACTCAGACATATAACAACACATCTGTCTGTAGTCAGAGGATGCGTGCTTGTATCGCGTTAATCTACGATATAGGACTTTGGTTATCTCGATCTCGTCAAGTCAACTCTTTGACCTAACTAATCTAATAGCTCTGAATCTCTATTCCCATGCAGAGGACCTGCATCAAGAGGTCGGTCAGATATCAACCTATATGAGAAAGGATTGCCATCTCCTGCTCAGGTTGGAGATCATCTCTTAACAATCATTTGACGGTGCTTGATGAGTTGTCAATCTAACCCCTTAGATATTCATCAAAACACCAGCCTCTGTGATTCTATTACTGAATCAACAGCTGTATGATTATTAAGATAGACATGGTACATAACCCTAATTGTACAGAGGGACCTTATAGCGTATTCATTCACTTAATCTCGGAAAGGGAGTGAAAACGAATCAATAACTTTTATTGATAAATCAAACATTACAATAACATTTATTGTTGGAATGGTTCGCCTCGGGCTCACATGGCTAACAATATCCCACTAGCCCTTAGAACCATTCAGGTACAATCCTTAATCCCATATTCTTACATGCTGGTCGAAAACCTTCTGTGTCGGAGTTTTGATAAGGGGATCAACAATGTTGTCGGCAGAGGCCACCTTGATGATGATGATGTCACCACGCTTTTGAATCTCCCGAATGATGTGGTATTTCCTTTCCACGTGCTTGCTTTTTTTATGACATATGGGTTCCTTCGTCTGGGCAATGACTCCCGTGTTATCTGATGAGTGAATCCGACGGACTAAGGTAAAGGAATCACTAAGGTCGTTGTGACCTAAGTCGCTCGGGACTCAGAGCTCAACAAGAAACAAAAATCGGACCACCAAATAAAGATAGAAAAACGAAGAAAACCAAATAGCAGTCCTAGCTATGGGATTGACCTGGTATAGCTCCCAGGGTCGATCTCGAGGAGCACCAGTTGGCCTTGCGGCCTACGAAGTAGTCTAAAAATAAATAAAATATAAACAAATATTTTTTGGTGGTTTTTAATATTTTTCATTTTTTGGATTTTTAATTATGAAGGAAAATAATAAAAAGGTAAAAACAAGCACAAACAACAATTTATTTAACTACTCTAGAAAGCTCCAAAAATTCAAATAAAAATATTTTTATGTTTTATGGATTTTTTAATGTTTTTGATGAATTTTTGAGAATTTTATGATTTTTATGGAATTTTATAAAAATGAAAGAAGGCAAAAATAAGAGAAAACGGTCCAGTCAGGCTTCAAAGACCACTTAAAAATATCAAATGGTCTTTTCAAGGCCTGGAAGTATTTTTCATGTAAAGTATAAACAAAAAGGAAAAATCAGAAAAATAGTTTATTAATTTTTGGATTTTTTTATGATTTTTTAGATTTTTTATGAGTTTTCAAGGTTTTTTAATTTTTAAGCTTTTTATAAATCTAAAAATGACCAAAAATGCACAGAAAATCAAAGACCCAAAAACACACAAAACTTGATTTTTTTTGTAATTTTTAGAAAGGTTTTAATAATTTTTTTATGAATTTACAAACTGGACAGAGACAAAAAGGGCTGTTTTTGAATTTTTAAAAATAATAAAAAGGCTAAAAAATGTACCCAAAATTTGGTGAAAATTCTACACATTGGAAGGAACCATGTGTCCAATTTTCACACGATTTGGGTCTAAATTGATATTTTATTTAAATCAAAAACATCCACACAGTGCATAGGGACCTGTTTGCAATAAAAAGTAAGTCCTGGGGTCAATAGATAAAACGACAGAAAAACCCAGATCCCTAAGTGCAAAATTCCCCACGACTCACGCGCTAGGCATGTGGTCCAGGCCTGGAAGGACTAAACTGCAATTCCTATTTAAAAAGATTCAAATATTAACACGCAAGGAATGCAGGGGAAATAATGCAAAAATCCCACTAAAGCACGTGTTGATGTACGTGGTCAATATACACAGGGACTATAATGCAAATATACAAAACCAGGAGGTCCTAAATGCAAAAGTTCAAAAATAAAAACAACTAAATTAAATATTTACAATACTATAAAGTAAATGCAAAAAGATGAGGGGCCTAAGAACAATTACCCCACTTATTTATTGGGCGGTCGAGAAGAAGCCACGTGGAAGATCTGACGGTTGTGGAACGAGGGCTTCTCTTCGGCTGATGGACGCTCGAGGGCTAGCCACGTGGTTGATCTGACGGTGGCTGGCGGTGACCAAACCCTGCGCTTGATGGACGGCTAAGATTGACTCCCAGCTGGATGAACGGTGATTGCTGCTCGTGGATCAACGATTCTAATCAGATCTGGAGCTGCTGGGGCCAATCGGACGACAGAGGAAGGCTCTCCAAGAACAGGTGGCCGACGAGTTTTGCCGGCTCCGTGCGCGCGGTGACGATGCCCTCTGGAGCTGCTGAGATGGGGAATGGATTCGCCTCAGTGGTCCGCAGCCAATGGATGCCTCCGATGAGGCTGGAGGCGTCGGAGATGCTCCGGCGACGAGGGGCCTCGGAGCTCGGGTGCCCGAATGACTTGACCTCCCAGATGGGGTCCGTTGACCTGCACAGTGGCACCAAAGCAATCTCAGGTCGAGGGAAAATTGCCTCGACCCGGTTAGAGGTGAAATGGGGGTCAAAATGGGTCGGGGCGGCACCCTCCGGCGATGCGACGACAGAGGAGGGTGGAGGACCTGCTCTGGGGAGAGTCAGGGGGGCTGGATGGGTGAAGAAGATGGAGAGAGGTCTGGTGAAAGTGGTGGTATGGTCGGGTGGACAAATGGACGGTCGGAGGTGGCTGAATTGGTCGGCGACGGTGGCGGAGCAAATTGGGGAAAACCTAAATTAAGCTAAACTACAAGCTGAAGAAACCACCTGGCGGATGCATTCGATTGTGCTGGAGCTACTGGAGCTCCGGGGGTCATTGCCTCAAGGGGTCGTCGCGTCCCGAGGCTTGGCGCGCTCGCGGCGGCGCATGACGGCGAGAAGCTGCCGGATCAGTGGTTCCCGCTTCCCGAGCCTCGCTTCGACTCTCTCTCGCACGACTGTCACTCAAGCGAGGTGGAGGAGCTCCTTGGCAATGAGGGGGAGGGCCAAAGATGGCTGGAAAAGTGCGGCGGAGCAGGAGCTTTATACACCTGCAGGTCCGAGAAGAGAGGGTCGGGCAGGGTTCCGTGAAGCACAGATCCCAATGCGGATATGTCGGCGTGAATCTCGGATGCAGGAGGGAGGAATAAGACCTTGGGTTTAGTCGAATGGGGGTCGGATCTGGTTTGGATAAATGGGCGAAGTCGGGTTGATAACACAGATCCGCGTGGACAGATCTAGGGGGAGAGTTGACCGGGGGTCAACAATCCCCCGTGGACCTATCACAGACCTCCAATTATTAATTATTTGTAAATTAAATAAAAATAGTAAATGGCCGAATTTCGAAGAAGTTAAAACATGAAAATTGTTTATTTATTTTTAAAATATTTTTTTTGATTTTTATTTATTTTTTTGAAATAAAAATTAAGTATTTACAAAATAGTATTATTATATATAGGTATATACAATATACATTTTTAATTACTTATTTTTGTACATTTTATTCCAATTTTATATTTTATTTATATAATAAAATTTGGAATAAAAAGGTATTTTTATTTTATTTTTGTTATTTATTTACATGAGTTAAATAAATAGTTAGGTATACACATGTACATGGTATATATATACAAGGTTGGGTTTGGTTTTATTTTTATTTCTTTTTATTTTATTTTTATTTTTGTAATTTTATTTTATTTATTTACATCATGGAATATGGAACATATAATATTTTTATGGGATTTTATTTATTTATTTATAGGGGGAAATAAATAGATAAAGGGTTTCTATATACATGGCTTATGTACAATGGTGAAGGGATTTTTAAGTTCTTTTTAATTTTCTCATTTTTATTTTAATTTAATATTTACAAATATATACAAATAATCACACCCATTTTTATTTTTAATTTAGAGGAAAATATTTTTGTTTATTTATAGGTATATGTACAAATATATGAGCTTCCTTATTTCTCTCTACTTGGGTTTTTATGCGGTCAGGCTCATGATGAGCCCTCCCTTGGGATTAGGTCGCTCAATATTTATTCTAAATATCTCCCTCTTTTTCTTTTAATTCTTTATTCTTTTATTTATGCACAAAACCTGCTAATAATGCATAAGTACACAATGCATGCTATTTGACAATTATTGATATTTACAGGAATATACATGTGTTTTGCATGGATTTTGTAGCTAAAATAAAAGAATAAAGAGTGACGAATGGGTATTCATCATTATCGCAGAGTAACGAGATGGGAGTATCAGAGGAAACCGCGCCAAGTTCCAGGATGAACTTGCTTAACCACATCACCTCCTTTGCAGCATCTGATGCGATAATGTATTCAGCTTCTATTGTTGAATCTCCTGTAGTGTCATGCTTCTTGCTTCTCCAGCTCACCGCACCACCGTTCAACAGGAACACAAACCCTGATGTCTAGTTTTGATCATCTATATTCGACTGGAAGTCTGAATCTGTATATCCCAAGACTTGGAGATCACCATCTCCATAGACCAAGATGTAATCTTGCGTCCGTCTTAGATACTTGAAAATGTTCTTCACTGCATTCCACTGTTGTTCTTCATACCGGGACTGGTAACGACTTACCACTCCCACTACATGGCAGATATCTGGCCTAGTACACATCATGGTGTACATTAAGCTTCATACAACTGATGCATAGGAACATCCAACCATGGCTTTCTTTTCCTCAATAGTTTGAGGAACCATCCCTTTAGACAGGTGAATACCATGACTTAAGGGGAGGAAACCTTTCTTAGAACTATCCATACGAAAATGTTCAATAATCTTCTTAATGTACCCATGTTGTGATAATCCCAACATCCTCTTTTCTCGGTTTTTGAATAGCTTCAGACCTAAGGTGTAAGAGGCTTGTCCAAGATATTTCATCTCGAAGGTGTGAGATAGCCAAATCTTAATACTGGTCATCATCCATGTATCATTCCCAATGATGAGGATGTCATCTACGTAAAGCACGATGAACATAATGACGCTCCCACTAAGCTTCTTGTACACACAAGGTTCATCAGGATTCTGTACAAAATCACAACTATTTATGGTTTTGTCAAATATGATATTCCAGCTACGAGAAGCTTGTTTGAGCCCATAGTTGGATTTCTTCAGCTTGCATACTTTACCTTCCTCGGTTACGAAGCCCTGAGGCTGCTCCATATAGATATCCTCCTCGAGGAATCCATTGAGGAAAGCCCTCTTGACGTCCATCTACTAGATGTCATAGTCAAAAGATGCAGCTATAACCAGCAGTATCCTGATGGACTTAAGCATAGCTACACTACGAGAATGTCTCATCATAGTCGATGCCTTCTCTTTGTGTGTAGCCTTTGGCCACAAGCCCTTCCTTGAAAGTCTCTACTTTCTCATCAGATCCCCTTTTCCTCTTGAAGATCCATTTACACCCTATAGGTTTTACCCCTTCAGGTGGATCCTCTAAGGTCCATACACTATTCTTATGCATGGAGTCAATCTCTGACTTCATTGCTAGTATCCATCTATCCATGTCATGATCCGCGAGTGCTTCATCAAATGAAGTAGGATCATTGTTAGTCTCTCCTGACATATGGAATCCATACCTTTCAGGTGGTGCAACCACCCTCGACCTCCTTCGAAGAGATATGGGTGTTTCATCTTTATTTATTTCTTCAGTTTCTGATTCAGGAAGCTCAGAATCATACGGGAATTCAATGAGTTCCTCTACTTCATTTTTGTCTTGACCTTTAAGGAAGTCATCCTCCAGAAATCTAACATCTCTAGAGCGAAAATCTTCCTGATCTCAGGGTCATAAAGCTGATATCCAATACCATCTTTAACATACCCAATAAAGTAGCACTCTCTAGTGCGAGATTCTAGCTTATTTGCATCCATGTTCTTCACATGAACCAAGAAACCCCAAACCCTCAAGTGATTAACGCTTGGTTTAGTTCCACAACATAGCTCATGAGGAGTCTTAGGCATAGATTTGATAGGAATCTTGTTTAGTATATATATTGCAGTCTCTACTGCATATCTCCAGAAACTAAGTGGTAAATGTGCTTTGCTCACCATTGAACGAACCATATCCACGATGGTCCTGTTGTGTCTTTCAACAACATCATTAAGTTGGGAGGTTTCAAGAGGAGTGAGATTGGAGATAATTCCATTCTCTTTAAGGTATTCCTTGAATTCATCTGAGAGGTATTCGCCACCTCGGTAAGATCAAACCCGTTTAATCTTCCTATCGGTTTGGTTTTCAACCAAAGCCTTGAACTCTTTGAACTTTTCAAAGGTTTCAGATTTATGACGTAATAGGAAGATAAACCCGTATCGTGAATGGTCATAAATAAACGTCAAGTAATATCGATATCCATTTCGGGTCGTGGTACTGAAGGGACCACATACATCAGTTTGTATAAGGTCAAGAATACCTTCGCATCTTGTAACCTTGTTACTAAAAGGCATCCTAGTCATTTTTTTCGAATACAATGTTCGCAGGCAGACAAAGGTTGAACCTTTAGAAAATCTAAGGGTCTATCCTTTATCAATCTATTGATCCTATCAACAGATAAATGATCAAGACTTTGATGCCAAATCATGTTTGAATGATTTTCATTCTCCCTGGACATTTTAGGGTTTTTCTTCATGGTGGTAATATTCATGACATGTTCATCAATGCAAAATTCTTGGAGTCCACCAGAAGTCAAAACACCATCTGCAACATATTTATCATAATGACTTATGACTACTTTATTACAGAAAAGGAATGAATATCCACTTCTAACAAGCTTAGATACATCTATTAAATTCCTTCTGACTTCAAGTACATAAAGACACTCTTTAAGTACTAGGACTCTTCCACTAGACAACGATAGTTGGAAGATCTCGACGGCGACTGCTGCAACACTTGCATCAGATCCCATCTGGATGTCTATCTCCAATTCATCAAGACTCTTAATTTCTGGAAACAAGTGCAATAAATTTCATACATGAATAGAAGCACCGGAATCTATAATCCAACTTCCTTCTTGTCTGACAAAAAAACTAGTTTCAATGATGAAAGTAGATTCCATACCCGCTGGGGCTTTACCTTTGTCGACCAACTTTAGGTAATCCAGACAATTGCGCTTCCAGTGCCACAGCTTCTTGCAGTGATGACAAACATCGCTTTTCTTCGACGCTATCAGAGTGGATGCATTGGTAGATGAGTCAACTCCTTGACTCTTCTTCTTTCTCTTCTGGACCAGACCCTTCTGAGAACCTTGCTTCTGACCACGCTTTCCTTTGACCAGTGCAACCATTGCACTGCTAGAGGGGCCATCCCTTTTCATTACGTCTTTAGCAGACTTTGATGTAGGCAATAGCCCAACGTTAGTAAAATCAACTTTTCTCATGTGAAACGTGACCACAAAGTTGTTAAAAGACTTAGGGAGTGACATCAAAATGAAATCAGACTGCATGTCAGAATCCATGAAGGCTCTCAGGGTTTCCAGTTCAGAGAGGTATCCAAACATTTTGAGCACATGTTCTCTTATAGAGGTTCCTTCCTGCATCTTGCAACGAATAAGTTCTTTCATTATATTGTAACGATGTGTGCGGTTTATATCACCGAACATTTCCTTCAGATTCAGCATGATCTCTTGGCAAGTGTTCATTTCCACATGCTGCTTCTGAAGACATTGGACAATGAACCCAGAATATAACATCTTGCCAGATTATGATCTTCATCATATTTATCATTAAAAGAGATTTCTGAAGTCTTTAGTTCCGCGTACTTGTCCTTTGATACCACATAGGAGATGCGCTCAGCATAAAGGACAAGATCCAAATTTCGAATCCAATCCAAATAATTTAGCCCGGTCAACTCATTGACCTCTAGGATCTTGCTAAGTGGGTTCATGGATTTCATTTTTTGAAATTAAGAATGCACTATATTAGAACATATAAATAATTATATATTCAATTACAAATATTTGATTAAGGAATTTTTTTAATCAAATTATCCTGGCTATTTCTACTTTGAAAGTTAATTCACTTAATTACTTTCAAAGCAAGAGATATACTTACCGTTATATCTCTAGCAAGATCTGGGATCTCCTCTTTATCTTTGTCACATCTCAATAATATGAGAACCTGTAACTCCAATAAAGAGAAGCGGGAACACATTCCGCCTTGCAAGTCCAACTTGCATTTCCCAATTCGGTCTTTAACACCTGGGCCCACCACCCCTAAGGTGATGTTGACATGTTGTTAATTGAACAAACCGTCAACAGGAATACAACTCGATATGCACAATCTAATATCGCCACAATAATATGAGGACCCGATACTGGGGTCACTACGCATATGTCCTTACTCTTTCGAGAAGCGAAGAGCCCGATCTAAATGGATTGTATGCAGGAACTATCACTTCGGACATGCGTCTTCTACATACAATATCTGGCGACGGAACCCTTCGCCTTGACGGGAGACCATGGATGTCACTTATATGATCCTCCACCTCTTATTCAAATTTCAAATATCATGAATCATATTCATATAATTAATTCTTTTAAGGGAAATACACATCTATTCATAATAGAACGTTTTTAATTGGATATAATTAATTTAATCATATTAAATCAATTATCAATCCAATTCAATCAACAAACTTGATTGTTACTTGAAAATATACTATTATCTCAAAGTACGTATTAATTTGAATTTTAATAAGTAGAAAATACACCATGATTTTCTCAACATTATTGAGTCCCTACCCGCTATCATGGCCAGTACCGACGGGAGTGGGACAGACCGTACACGGTGCAACCGACTAGACACCATATCCACCTCAGTAAAGGATAATGCCAAATAGATCTTGTGTATTTGAGATGTTCATCGGTTTTTCAACCGAAATTATACCATATAATAATAATCAAAATCATTTTATAAGGAAATTTACTAGACAAATTCCCAAACCTATTCAAGTAACATGTTTGTTAAAAGTATGACAAGTAACCAATGGGTGATCTAGATCATATCTAATCATTAATGGGTTGAGGTAATGCCATTTAAGGGAATAATTATCATTCAAATATTTCTCTAATATTATCCATAATTATTTCAGGAAATTAATCATTAATTTCACTAGTTTCTTAAATGATAATCACAAGATTTTTGATAAAACATGCAATTTCCAGCAGTGACCCTCACTAACTAAAATCGGCATATCTCTTTCATTTTAAATCAAAGTTAAGCAAAATCAATTTTCAGAGTTTTATAATTTGATTTAAAATAGAAACCATATGATTAGCACACATTTCCAAGCATTTTAAAACAGTAATTAACTCCTTAATTATGTCATTATTCGCCATCCCTGAAACAGTGGATATATGATCATTAAAAGGAACATAACTTGAGTAAACGGAATCCAAATTACGCAAACTCAAATTCCATGATTTTTTTATTTAATGGGGAACATTATCCATACGATAGATTCATGTTTAAGTATCTTAAACAGGACCGAAATTTATCA
This sequence comes from Ottelia alismoides, assembly GCA_037367405.1. Classification (NCBI taxonomy): domain Eukaryota; kingdom Viridiplantae; phylum Streptophyta; class Magnoliopsida; order Alismatales; family Hydrocharitaceae; genus Ottelia; species Ottelia alismoides. The sequence continues at coordinate 161,574 of JAZKJV010005704.1, read as the reverse complement.
TAAAACAAGGCTGCGAAAATTGAAATGTGGTAAAATTTTCACGAATTTTCACGAGCCCAAATTTTCTTCGATTTACGGATCAAATCCAAAACCTCCAATCTAGTTCTAATACCACTTAAAGGATATGGGATGATCCTAAAGTGCATCATGGAAGCGTGTGGATCGTATCGTATACGATCAAGAGCGACTAGTCGCACAAGTTGCTCGGTGCAGCGGAATTTAAAAATTTTTAATGCAGAAATCACATAAGATATATAGGAATACCTCTTGGAGCATGGTTGCGATCGAGGAAGAGACCTCCTGTCTCAAGTCCGATCTGTCGGAGGAGATGCTTGTGAGCACGGGGATGAGTCGCGTGCTTCTCGCAATCCAAGTCGTTGATCCAACCAATGGATCTCTTGATCTCGTCTCACGAGATCGAACGCCTTCTTCACGAATGCCACGCACCAAAGAAGACGGAGATCAAAGAGTCGTCGAAGCAGGCACGACGACGAAAGCAACATTCTCTTTATGAGAGTGGACGATCACTCAAAAAGAGAAGGGAGGGAGTATGCGTGACAATGAGAGGGAGAGAGAGAAGTCGTCGAGATTGCGTAACTCGAAGAGCAAAGGGTGCCTCTTCTTATATAGGGTTTTGGGAATTCATGGATCCCAATCCATGTACAACACACAATCAATGGATGAGATTGATTTATGTTTCTTTCAGTGGCTAGAATGTTGTTGTAAAAACACAACATCAAATGATTCAATTTAAATTAATTTTCATTGATAAACCAATAAAATTAATTTAAAATTAAATCACCTTTGACTAGAGATAGGATAATGAGGAGACTAACCTCCTTCCCTAAAGGAGGGGGGACAGCTACTCCTCTCCACATGGAGAGTAGTGGCCGTCCACTCCTCTGAGAGGAATGAGTCTATCTCCTCTAATTATCACGAGATCTCATTATCTCATGAAATCTCCTATGACTCTTATCATAAATAATTTTTCACAAAAAACAATTCTAAATTATCTTGTGGAAAATAGCAACCAAGCCATTGAAATTATGTTAATCTCATTCACAACCCAAAACTAAATGTAGTTATATTTTTAACTAATCATTCAATGTGAATCCAATTCACATTAACAATTAATCAACAAATATAAATCACATAAGTCTCTCTCTTTAATATATTATAAAATATATTTATAATATAGATGGATAATTGGATAGTGCTATCCACATTATCCATATCAATAATAATTAAATCGTATTTAATTACATTGGATAATCATTCTCATGCATTCAGATAATGTGAATCAAGTTCACATTATTCATGATAATTAAATTATATTTAATTATCCATTTCTCAATGCTTAGATATAATTAAACTTTGGAATTATTCTCGAACTCTTTCAAGAATAATACGCTTTCTCCGCAGATACTTGGAGATAAGGACATGGCGATTGTATTTTTCCACATATAGTGACTTGGATATTGAGATCACATCTCAAATCCAGATCTCATGGACCTCTCATAGATGCTTGATTTAATCAACGCCACAAATCTAATATTCTCATTGCATCTGAATCTCATTCAGATCAATGTCCAACATTTGGACCAAGATCAGATTACTTTTCTACTGAGAGGAGTCACTAAAATCCAAACCTATTTCATCACTCCCTCGGAATGGAAGCGTCATGGTTATACAATCGTTTATGATCACATCACCCTTAGGTATTTCTAATATCTATACATTATGCATACTGGAAGACCTATGATGAACCCGAAGATATAGATCAATTTTATATTATCATCTTCAAGGTTTCATCATCAAGTTTCTCAATCTTGGTCATTGGGATTTGGTATCGATCATATGCTTTCCAAAAGCATATATCATACCTTAAAATTCTTGTCATTCTTCCATAGCACGACGACCATGCATTGAATTTGATTGGTCCCAAATCTCAAGAGTGAGCTCATGTCTTCCAGTTCAGAAGTGAACCTGTATGATCCCTTTGAGAGATCGTATTAATATATGCCCTTACATGCACACCAGCTCGCCAACATATAGACCTTGGTTAGGTCATCAACCTATTGGTCTGCCAAATGTACATACTCATACATATAGCAACACGTCTGTCTTTGATCAGAGGATGCGTGCTTGTATCGCATCCGTCTACTATATAGGACTTTGGTTATCTCGATCTCATCAAGTCAACTCTTTGACCTAACTAATCGAACACCCCCGAATCTCTATTCCCATGCAGAGGACCTGCATCAAGAGGTCGGCCAGATATCAGCCTATATGAGAAAGGATTGCCGTCTCCTACTCAGGCCAGAGATCATCTCTTAACAATCATTTGGCGGTGCTTGACGAGTCATCAATCTAACTCCTTAGATATTCATCCAAACACCAGCCTCTATGATTCTATTACTGAATCAACAACTGTATGATTATTAAGATGGCCATGGTACATAATCCTAATTGTACAGAGGGACCTTATAGTGCATTCATTCACTTAATCTCAAAAAGGGAGTAAAAATAAATCAATAACTTTTATTGATAAATCAAACATTACAATAACATTTAGTGTTGAAATGGTTCGCCTCGAGCTCACATGGCTAACACCTACAATGAGAGGGTCCCCATCGTATTTGAGAACTGCCACTCCATGGATCAGATGATCTCCTCTGTGGCTCAGGTTTGAGATTTTCCCGAATACGTCTGGATTTAGGAGCCATATCTGCAAATAAAAATATTATAAATAAAACTTTGTATGCAATTATGGTAATTCCAAGAAATCATGTTATAATTTTTGAATGAAAAAATATATTTGTTGCTACCTCTTATTATTATATTACCGTATTTTCAGAAAATCTGGCACTGCTAGTAGCGATGTCTTTATCTATTCCAGAGGGAGAAAATCGTGTGAAGCATTCTGGTATGAAACATCATTATCCACTACATCTTGATCTTCATTAACATCAAAGAAATCCCTCAGTATTGTCCTAACATGTATATACCACCCACTGATCGAGTTGTCGGGTACATTAAAGACTTGCTCTGCCTGACTTGCAAGTACAAACGGCTCATTGGTTTGCAATCATCATGTTTGCTTTAATGAATTAACTCTAGTTTTGTATTTCTTGTAACCTACCCCAATACAACCAACATCAAATCAAATGCAATGAAATAACACACACCTTTTGTAATGTGTAAAACTGGTCTCTACTATATCAATTATTTTGCCATAGTACCCATCAATTCCAGTTGAAAGTTCGGCCTTCACTATCTCACTAGAAAGTTGTGTTGCTTTATTCTCACCGATCGAGTTTTTTTTCGAAAGCTGAATCCATTGATGATATACCCGAAATGATATATAATTTGTGAGAACAAACTCCGTCGGAGAATATCAAGATCCATGCTCAACCGTTCATCATTGGTTAACTTTGAACTTTCAATGCTATCCTTGAACCATATTAGGAAGTCTGATTTTTTGTGCTTATTGAATGGTATTTTTCAAAAAAAAATATTCAACCTTATATAACTACATCAGAATATAGTAATCAATGAGATCTCTTTCACCATTAGAAATAAATCAACTGATACACTTAAGAGTATCTCTTCCATTTTGTTGAAATATCCATATTTTGATGGGATCTTCAATGGACAATTCGCCATCATTATTTCATTCGAATCTAACACAATTTCCATCATCCATATACATCTCACAAAATTTAGTACATTCTTCACATAAATATCCGTCAGCAATAGAACCTTCGGATGCAGTTTTATTAAACACCACATTCTTCAATTTTCTTAAATATCGTTCAATCAGACACATCCACCGATACTGAACATGACCACATATTCGACCTTCGTCAGCAAGATGTACAATTAGACGTATTATTTATTGAAAAATGCAGGTGGAAAGACTTGTCCATCTTATATAAAGTAATAACAATATTTGTTTCTAATCGGTACAATAATTTGGATCTATGGTCTTTGAACACAATACCTTAAAAATTGACTAAGTTCAATCAATGGTTGCATAACATCGACATGTAAGGCTCTCTTGACAGCTAATGGAAAAATAACTTGTATTAATGCATGACAATCATGATTTTTTAATGATGATATCTTTCTTTCCGTCTCATTTATACACATGCTTATTTGTGATGAAAATCCATCTTATTCTTTTTTATTTTGAGAAATATAAATATTCTTTCTTTCTCATCATTGGATAACATATAAATCTCTCTAAGAAGTGTTACTCTAGAATTACTTTCTGAGTCTATCAGATGTAACTCGGGTCGGATACCGAACTGTATCAAATCACGTCCAGATCGCAAGCTATCCTTCACAGTAGCTGAAAGGTTTAGTATTCCAAGAATATTTTCCAAAACATTCTTCTCTATATATGCATTACATCGATCTAAATTACGACGGATTTGTATGGTATGCCGGTATGGTAGTTCTCCGAAAAAGATACTTTGCTTTCGCCATCTGCCAGATAACATCCTCTTAAATATTCGACCTAGAGAAAAGTTGCTCAACTTTTCGTATTCCTTCCACACCATGCTTCCATATTATCGTACCAAATTAATTTGACGTCTAAACGACTGTCCGTCAATCTTGTTTTCACCTTTCTGACATATGTGATTCACATGTAAGAAATGACAGTGACCCAAATAATAATGTTTCATACTCGTAGTTAACTATGTAGAATGTGTTTTCTTCGTACAAACTAGATATGCGAGTTTACCTTTCGTACACCAACTAGATAAATTAGCATAAGTTGGAAAATCATTGGTGGTCCATAATAAAGAATCATGCCTTGTAAAGAACTCCTTCTTAATCGCGTCATATGTCTGAACTCTAGTATTCCACAGAATTTTAAGTTCTCGATCAAAGGTTACATATAAGTGTCTATTGCAGTTACTGCTCCTTTTGGACCGGTATCAATAAAGACATTAAAGAAGATGACATCGATATTCATGGGAAGATTATATGTGACAAGTATTACATACCAAATAGAGTAACTTGGACTCATATTTTCAAATAGATTAAAATCATCAGAAGTAAGGTCTAATCTTATATTTCTTACTTATTCATTGAATGTTTGAGATCTTTCGTCAAATTTCATCCACTCCTCAGCAATGAACTGATATCGTATAAGATTGTATGTATCCTTCTTCTTGGTATTATCGTGACATATCGTACATTCAACTGTCCTTTCATATAGTTGTTATAATCGAGGTATCGAAGGAAAGAATTGTAAAATCTTTTATGGTTTTTCCTCTTCGATTCATGACTCGCATTTCTTATATATTTTAGCTTTGCATTCAGGACAAACATCTAAACTTGAATGCTCCTTCCAATATAAAATGCAGTCGTTTGGACACTCATCAATTTTCTCATAATTTTAATCCAAGTGAACAAAATCTTGATTTAGCATCCTTCCAATCCTTCGCAAATTGTTCGGGATTACTTGATATCATCCTAATTAAATGCAACACATCAATCAACATAACCATTGTACACCGATTAAACATCTCCAATACAAATCATTAATGAGACATTTGAATTCCTGAAGATAGAGGAGTTTATGCATCTTTTATATTTTCACGTAAAGTATCCCGAATCGATTTAGTCCTTTCATCTGAAATATACCCTGGAATATTATCCAACATTTCAAACATATTACTATGATCATCTGTCTCCAATATATCTCTTCCATGGTCAACTGATTCATTATTGCATTCCGGAATATTACAAATTCCTTCACCATAATACGTGCAATTCGTATAATAAAGGCAAATACTGTTTAATATTAGGTATTCGTAGAATACATTTCGATTGTCAGTGAGAGTCTTCTTACATCTAACACATGGACAATGAATCTTATATTCTTCACCTCCTACAATATGATAAAGTGACTCGCATCGAAATGTCCAATCTAAAAATTTGATAACGCCTTGGTTATATGTCTGATAATCATCAAATCTTTTATTCATCCAACTTTTGATCATTTCTCAAATCTGAATATCTTGAGAAAATAAAAAGGTTACTCTCTAGTATTAAATCCTTAATCTATAAATCAACTATATTCAAACACGTATTATATGTTCAAAGCATTGTTATACACTCTAAGCATTATAATTTCTAACCATTATAACTATAATGTACTAAGCATTCTACAGGTTGTACACTTTAAGCTTTATATACAAGCATTATAAAAACTAAGCATTATAATTTCTAAGCATGTCTAGACTTAACAACTAAATAACTATAACATGTAAACAAAAATCATCAAATTAATAAAGATGATCAACTATATTCAAATAAACTAAATATGGTTTACTCTAAGCATTTTCTCTATGTACAATTAAGAACTAAAAAACTGAATATTTAAACCAACTTCATCAAACTATCTAAGCATTATAAGCAACTTCTATCTAACACATGGATTCTGAGCATTATAAGCAACTTCTATCTAACACATGGACTTTATACATTATAAGAAATTTTTATCTAACACATGGACTCTAAGCATTATAGCAACTTTTATCTAAGTAGTATAAGCTACGCTATAAGCATTATAAGCATTTTATAATATAAGCAATTTCTATATAATACTAACAATTAGATAACAAGATCATCAACTATAACTAAAACGACTCTAAACATTATATACTCTAAAAAGATCAACTACAATTATAAGTTAGTGGATTCGCACGGTACAAAGGAGAGGAGTAAAGAAGATTGACGAAACACAAGACCAAAGAAGCGGACAAATGGCGCTGTCGATCGAGAGCTGAAAATGTTAGTGGCATCGTCGGAGGAGAAGCATGAGGTCGGGATCAAGTGGCGTCGCCGAGGGCCGAAGGAGAAAAGGGTCGCGGTGTAATGGGAAGGAGGAGAGGGTCGATCGGTCGATTGGAAAAGAAAGTGCGAACCTAGGTTTAACACCATCAGGAACGATCATCAACCCCCCTTAGTACGATCGGAGAATTTCTCTAGTAAACATTCTCTTTGAGCTCAAAAATTTCTCTAATTCAACCACCAATAAATAATGACTGGACGATCGTTATGACCGTCCCTCCTACCTAACCAGAGGAGACGATCATGTCTGTCCCCTCTAATATATAACTGCGATGCCAACAGAAAGAAAGAGGATGATCATAACCGTCCCCTCCGGTTGGATAATAAGGATGGTTTAAGGATCATCCCGTGATAATAGGGATGATTTAGAGCCGTCCCCTAAGGTACTTTCTTTTCATCATGTATCAAATCGACATAAGTAGGGATGAGATATAGGGGACGGTCAATAACCGTCCCATCTAGATGCAAATGGGAAAATCATCTAGGTAACCATCCCTAATAACTCTAGAGGAGGGGACGACCATCATTGGTCGTCTCCTATATCGGTCTATAATTGATCACCCCTCATGATACAAATGGGACGGTCTAAGTTAGATCGTCCCCTGTAGGCGTCCCTGAAGACCTGTCTGTTTGTAGTGACATTTGCATGTAGAGCTCTTGGTTTTGAAATCCTTTTACGGAATCCATCCCAAAATTTAAAATTAGAGACATAAATTGCGACATATCTTTTCAAAAAATGCCTACCATGTTTATTTCCATCTAAATTGACTTATAATCAACCTCCATTAATTTTTTCCATGTTGTATATTTGTGTTGGATGTGTTCTTCTCCTTGTGGGAACCTATGCCATATTTATAGGAAAAGGAAAATCAATTATTGATTGAAGAAGGCGATCAAGTATCTTTTAAGATTAGGAGTTATCTTTTCCTAATCCTATTGGAAGTATTAGTCCAGGTTTCCTTATTTGCTCATCTCCATGGAGTATAAATAGGGGGTATGGGGTGCATACCATAATCATCACAACACAAGATATTCTAACACAAGAAAGAAATAAGAGAGAGAGAGAGGGAGGGAGAAAAAAAAGATTCGTGGTTGCCATGAAGTTTTGAGAGAGTAACTTTTAGAGCGTTCTTCTCCAGCATTCTTCCCTATAGTTTGGCGACGGATTTATCCGTTTGATGATATTCTCATCTCTACTATTCTCCATTATTTGGTGATTTGTAGCACTGTATTGAGGGTCGACCTTTTGTAAGTCCGTCATGGGAGATTACTTCGATTATAGTGCTTGGTTTTGGGTTGCGATCAACCCTGTAGTTTTTCCCTCACATTGAGGGTTTTCCACGTTAAAAATTCTCTGTGCATTTGTGGCTGATTTTTTTGTGGTTGAGATACTTTCTCATAGTTGATATATCATGCAGGATCCGCCTATCGACTTTGGTTATTTTTCCGTAATTCAATTTATATGGGGAATCTGTTCCCGACAAGTGGTATCAGAGCGAAGTTCAATGGAGAATTACAAGATGGAGTTTGGTTGGAAAAAGCGGAAACTGTATTAGAACCTAACTAGACCCGGAGAAAACATTTAAGCTACCTTCCAAGACCCCTGATGGGACTACTTTCCAACCCCCTCTTATACGAAGCAAGGTGGAATGTTTTAGACCTACTCCCTCCCTCAAGAGGAGGCGAGTAGACAACCCTCAGGATCAAAAGTGCTGACTTCGCCTAGTAGCTCGACGCCCTCACTGACCTGCGTGATCATACCCTCATAGCACCCTCCAGAGGTCGGTATAAAGACTCCTGGGTGCATGATATATAGTAGCAAAGTAGTAGCGTTCGGGAAAGGTGAAAAGAACCCCCGGGAGTGAAATAGAACATGAAAGCGTTTGCTCCCTGGGAGGAGAATGTGATCGCTCTACTTTGCTCACGCATTTCCAGCGCAATAAGTCAATCAGACCGCATTTAGTCTTCCCTACGAGCAGTTCATTCAAAGAAGGCATCCGTCTGTCCTAGGTCTAGTCCTCTTGCTTGTATGATGATTAGCCTAATGGGACTAATTACAATTTGTGGAAGAACAAGATGAATGATCTTTTATATGTGAAGTCTATGCACCTTACAGTGTTCTCCACGCAGAAGCTCGAAGCCAAAACAGATGAGGCATGGGAGTTTAACATCAACAGGTTTGTGGCTTCATAAGACAGTTTGTTGATGAAAATGTCTACAACCATATCCAAGATGAAAGTCACGCTAGAAGCTTGTGGTTGAAGTTGGAAAATCTTTACGCCTCCAAGACGGGAAGAAACAAATTGTTTCTTCTCAAGAGACTCGTGAACTTGAGGTTCAAGGAAGGCAGCTCCGCACTAGATTTTCTGAATAAGTTCCAAGGAATTACTAGCCAGTTGATGAGCATAGGGATAAAATTTGAAGATGAGATGTTGGGACTACTACGGCTTGCTACTCTACCAGATTGATGGGAGACTTTCAGAGTCTCACTTATGAACTCTGCAGTCAATGGAGTCGTTTCTTTGGAGACAGTCAAGTTTGGCATTCTCAATGAGGAGATGCGAAGAAAAACAAAGGAAGCTCTTCACATTCAGAGGTTCTTGTCACAGATCACAGGGGGAGGAGCCGGACCAAGACTGATAAAGGTAGAGATAATGCCATAAGCAAGTCCAGAGCTAGATAACATAATATGAAGTGGCATTATTGCAAGAAGAAATGACACATTAAGAAGTATTGTTTCCAGTTCAAGAGAGATAACAAGAATGGTGGAGACAAGCAAGAGAAAAAGAATGAACAAGTTGTTGCAGCTGCACAGCATGAGCTCCTCATTGTTTGTGATGAGGTGATGGTAAATGTCACACAGGATGATACTTCATGGCTTGTTGATAGTGGATCTGCTATACATATCACATCTCAAAGAGAGTTTTTCTCTTCATATACAACTGGTGGTTTTGGTACATTGAAGATGGGGAATGGTTCTTTGTCCAATGTTGTTGGCATTGGCAATATTGCATTGAAGAATGCAGTGGAGCTGTGATGAATCTGTGATTCATCACTCTAAAAGTTAAAAATAGAGCTTTGTTCCCGAGTAAATAGCAGCATATTTTCCCTTATCTTGCATAATTAACATTCATGCATGCAAGCATAATATCTGCATTTTAGCATTCATATTTGCATAAAATAAGAAGCCCAATTCACTTGTAAATATTCACATGTATATTCACCATATTTCACCTATTTGTATATATTTTATACTAACTCCGAATCCAATAAAACCAACTCTATAGTGTATATATTACTAACACTAATTAAATAAAAATATCAAAAAATACTAACTTGAAAAATTGACCAATAAAACCCCAATCCAAGTTTGAAACTAGGAGCCTTAAAATGCGCATATCTCTTTCATACAACCTTCGAATTAGGTCTACTCACTTTTAAAGTAATATACATTCAGAGACCTTCGAAACAAGAAAAATTTCATTAAAATCGGAGCTCGTATGCAAAACTTGGGTTTTGGGCCCCTTTTTTACATTGTACATAATGACTGTTTTACCCCTGTATTTTACCATTTCATTTTCTTAATTATTAAAAATCCAAAAAAATTAGATTAAGTTGTAACTAATTTCCTCATATTTTCTCTATTTTTATTTTGATTTTTCTCTTAATTATAAATGATAAAAAAATTACAAAAGATAAAATGCGGTATTTTATATCTATAAGGTACCACCCAAAAATACATTTTGTACAGACGATTTCATTTGATTTTCGACCCTTCACGAAAGTTGTAGATCTCGTCAAAGCCAACAACTTTTGTGTTGACCACTTTTTGATTCAATCCCTTTTGTTATTTCTTTTTTATTTTTGTTTACATTTAATTTTTGATTTTTCTAGGAGCAACATGTGGCAGCTCATTGTCACCCCATTTTTTTTTATTATTTTATTAATTTCAGATTTATCTTATTATTTTCGGATTTATTATATATTATTATTTTACTATTGATATTTTAATTATTTTTAGTAGCCTACTATATTATTTTATTATTTTATTTATTTTAATTCCCTTTTACTTCTTCCTCCTTACTTACCTTCTACTCCAAGCCACACTTACCCCACTTCCTCCACCATTCTCTCCACTTTCTCCACTCATTTTCTAACTCCCTTCCATTCCTTTTTATTCACCATCACCTCCATCATTTCCCTTCATCAGCCATCTTGAGCACACAATCCTTGAGCTCCGCCCTCTTCTTGGTGACAGCAAGTGAGAGCCACCGTATCAAGAGAAGACAGGATCCTTTTGCTAGGCGAGATCCAGGGGCTTCGGTCCTTGTTGCTGCTGCTCTCAGCCGCAGCCGAGCTCCGCTTGTCGCGCGTCGAGCGACGACCTGAGAAGCTTTGCTTCTCCCTCCATAGGCATCACCTCCAGAGGAGGTGATGACACCCCCCTGTTTCCTCTTCGACCACGCCACCACCGCCGTCGTCGCGTTGCTGCCTCTGCCCCGACGACCCTTGGCCGTGTGTCGACCAGCCTTCACCTCCACCGCGCGGCAGCCAACTGCGCCACCGCTGCTGTCCCTCCACGCGGCTGTGCGCCGCCCCTCGCCACCTACGAACTTCCAGTCCTCCTCACGCACAGACGCGCCGTACCATCCCGGCGGTCGCACAGCTTGACCTCCGTCGCCATGTCATCCTCCGCCGCCCCTCCTTTGGCTGCCGCCTCCTGTAAACAGAACCTCCAGGCCGCGCGGCACCACCAGGTGCAGCCGTACCGCCCGACCTCCATCCCTCCGTCCTCAAGGCCGCAGCCGCCCGCGCGCCTCCAGCGCGCAGCAGCGTGCGGCTGCCCACGCCTCCGCCTCCAACACCGGTCCCGCTTCAGCCCGCCCGCCGCGTGCGCCATCCCCTCACTGCACTGCTCCTTCATGCGGTGTTGCGCGCCTACGCCGCCCTCCAAGGCAGCACCGCCCTCGCCGCACGTCAGCCAGCGTGCCATCAGCGACCGCCGCTGTCACCTCCTCGCTGCGCCGCCCTCCCCAGCTTGAAGCTCCATCGGCCACCGTGGGAGGAGTCCCCTATTTCATATCCATAAATAGAGAAGATCTATCGCACATGGGCATTTTCAAAGGGGACACTTGCACCCCTTTGCAAGTTTTTTAAAAAAAATTCAAGTTTCTGGTAATTGCATGTAAGTCCATGTTCTTCATTTCAGCTCATATTTCTTTTTTTGTATTGCACTCATACCCCTGCATTTGCACGTTTATTTTGTCATCATTCTATCATATATTTTTAATTCCGAAAATTGCATTGTGTAGTATAACTCTTGTTCTACCATTTTAGCATTTATTTGTATTTTTTTGATTTGCAGAATATTTATGGAATTTAATTTGGTAAAAAATGCAATATTTTGCCCATTTTTATTGATTAATTGATTGCGCATTATCTGCTTATCGAAAAATCTCTGAAAAATCATCATTGGTAGATATAAGTCTATGCTACAACATATCCAAAAATCACACCATTTGCCTGTATAGTTTGTCTTAAAAAAATCATTTAGGGAAAAAGTTAATCGATTTTTAGTTAATCAATCGTGAAATGTTTTAACGAAATTCAAGTTGATTTGGATAGCTCTTAACTAGACCTACTTGGATTAATTTTGTTTCTAAAAAATATCATCGTTTGTTAATTATTAAATTGGTTTAGTCATTTTCATTAAAGTTGCATTTTTCATTTTTCGTGCATCTAAAAATTCCAAAAAAATTAGGGTAGCTTAATTTCATCCCATTTCATAATCTGGCCAAGTTTCATAATTTTAGAATTAATTTGACCATCTTATTGATTTAACTTGTAATTTGGCCTGATTTTGCATGTGTCTTGCATAAAATATACAAAAAAAGACCAAAAATATCTCCTCTGAAAATCATACATTGGATTTTGCTAAAAATCAACCTAAGGAGATAGCTGTCTCCCTGAGTTCAACCTTGGACTTCCAACCAAGTAAAAAAAATTGCCGCTCGAAATTAATTTGAATATAATTGAAAGTGGTTTTTGATTTGCTCTCATTATCCGACTGCAACAAACATTAGTAATTAATTTGAACATTAATTTGCTCGAATTAACAAGGGTAGTGGGACACATTATCAAAATGACGCCATTACCAGGGTTAAATTTTAGATTAATTGATTGATGAAAGTTCGCCGAAAAATTCAAGAAAAATCACCGTTGCGTTCGCAACGTGTAATTTATCTGTGGAAGTAGAATTGGTTTTGCAATTTGGATGATGGAAGATGGAGAATCTAGGAGAGAGAAATGAAATGAAGATGAAGAAGAAGAAGAAGGAAGTTACTTGTAATGTAGACTGATAAGGTGCTTGGGAGGAGGAGCGAAGTTGCTCCTTAATGAATACTCATTCATCAGTCTTTATTCTTTTATTTTAGCTACAAAACCCTTCAAAACATCATGTATATGTGTGTAAAAAAAATAATTTATCAAATTGCATGCATCTTGTAAATATGCATAATTAGCATGTTTTTGTGCATAAATAAAAGAATAAAGAAATAAAAGAAAAAGAGGGAAATATTTATAATAAATATTGAGTGACCTAATCCCAAGAAAGGGCTCAGCATGGGCTTGTCCGCAAAAGAATCCAAGTAGAGGGAGACATGGTCAATCTCACATGTGTACATACACCTATGTATATAAATAAAATTATTTTCCTCTTAATAAAATAAAAATGTGTGGTTATTAATTTGTACATATTTATAAATATAAAACTAAAATAAAAATAAGAAAAATAAGAGAAAAATAAAAATAAACAAAATATCTCTCATCATTGTACATAGACCATGTACATAGAATAACACATTTATGTATTTCCTCCTTGTAAATAATTAATAAAAATCTAATAAAAATATTTTCATATTCCACATTTTATGATGTAAATAAATAAAATAAAAATTTAAAAAATAAAAATAAAATAAAAATAAATAAAATAAAATCAAATGCCCACCTTGTATATATACCATGTAAATATGTATATAAAGCTATTTATTTAACCTATGTAAATAAATAAAAAAACAAAATAAAAATACCCTTTTATTCCAAATTTTATGTATAAATAAATAAAATGTAAAATTGGAATAATTGTATAAAAATGAACAATTAAAAATAAAAAAATACATAAATGTATATACCTATATATAATAATAATATAATGTAAATACATAATTTTTATTTCAAAAAAAATAAATAAAAATTACTAAAAAATTATTTGAAAATAAATAAACATTTTTCATGTTTTAAGTTTTTCGAAATTAAGTCATTTATAATTTTTTATTGAATTTTTAAATATTTAATAAAAGTTGAATTCTGATTGGTCCACGGGGGAATGTTGACCCCCGGTCAACTCTCCCCCGCGGACCTCTTTCTCGCGGATCCGTGCGCCTGACCCGACTTCCCCCAATTTTCACACCACGATCCGCCAACCAAATACCCAAACCCCGGGCTCCATTTAATCTTTGCTTATTCGAGACCCTCACCCGAGGTGGATTCTAGGGATCTGAGCTTCACCAAGCCATGCCCGATCTCATCTTCTCGGACCCTCAGTTGTATAAAGCTCCACCACCGGCCAACTTTCCCCGCCATCTTTGGCCTTCCACCTCGACGCCAGTGAGCTCCGCTACTCCCCCAGAGTGACAACCACGTGTTGGAGCGTTGCAGCGAGGCCCGGGCAGCCGGGAACCATCGATCCGGCGACGACCATCGCCGTGCGCTGCCGCGAGGTGCGCTCAGCCTCGGGACACGACGAACCCTTGAGGACATGACCCCCGGAGCTCCGCCAGCTCCAGCACAGTCGACTTCCTCCGCCAGGTAGCTCCGATAGCTTGTAGGTTAACCTAGATTTCCGTTTTTTGATTTTCGGTTCTTTTAGCTCCGCCACCGTCGCCCGCCATCTCCGACTATCCATTTGCCATTCCGACCAACCCTTCACGCTCACCAGTCTTCTCTCCACCTGCTGTGCCCCTCCAGTCCCCCTGACTCGCCCCGGAGCAGGGACTTCGACCTCCACCGCCGTCGCTTTGCCGGAGGTCTCCGCCCCGACGCACCACATCACCCATTTCACCCACTGACGGGTCGAGGCACTTTTCCCTCGACCCAAGAGTTATTCTGTGCACTTTGCAGGTCGAAAGGGATCCATCTGAGGTCCGAGCACTTCGCCACAACAGCTCCAGCTCTCCAGCGTCGCCAAGCCACTCCAGTGAACCTTGGCCTCATCGGAGGGCCTTACCAGCTGCGGACCAGTCCGGGCTATCTATTCCCCACCTCAACAGCTTCAGAGGATCTCTCCACTGCGAGTATCGAGCCGGCGAACTCCGCCGGCGAGCTGTTCTTGGAGGATCCTCTCTCACCGTCCGATTGTGCCCGCTCGCCTAGCTCCGATCTAGATCGTCCATCTCCCAGGAGCTAGCAGCCGTCGGATCCTTATCAGAAGCTCATCTGGAGCGTCCATCGCAGAGGAGAGGCGTGCACGCACCAGAGCCATCAGATCATCCACGTGGCGTGCCCTCGTCCATCAGATCCGAGCCGGGGTTCTTCGAAGAGGCAGCAACGCTCCTCCACCGTTCGATCTCACACGTGGCGTGCCTCCGGCCGACGATCTCAATAAGGGGTACTTTACTTGTAGGCCCCTCTGTTTATTGCGTTTTATATTTAGTCCTATAAATATTTTGATTAGTTCTTTTTATTTTGGGTATTTTGCATGGAGGACCTTAGATTTACTTTATTTGCATTTCAGTCCATGTGTGTTGCGCGTGCACTTCGGGCTTTTTGCATGTTGGGCCCCTGATCTTTGTACACGTGTTATTATTTGGTCCCTGAAAATTGTTTTCTTTACATCTAGGTCCCTGTGCACTGTGGGCCTTTGTTTTATTTAAATAAAATAGCAAATTAAACCCAAATTGCGTGAAATTTGGAAACGTGGCTCCTGCCACTGTGTACAAATTTCAACAAAAAATTGGTACATTTTTTAGGTTTTTTCATATTTTTAAAAATTCTAAAACTGTTGTTTTTGCTTCTGTCTGATTTAGAAAATCATTAAAAAATACAAAACTATTTTAAAAATTCTAAAAAATAGGATGTATTAATTTTGGGTTGTTTGATTTTCTGTGCAATTTTGGCTATTTTTGGATATATAAAAACCTTAAAAATTAAAAAACTCTAAAAAACTTATAAAAATTCTAAAAGATTGTAGAAAACTCAAAAAAGCATAAACTCTTTTTTCGAATTTTCCTTGTTGTTTCTACTTCTCATGAAAATTGCTTCCAGGCTGATATAGATCCATTTGACAATTTTTATGGGTCTTACAGATCTGGTTGTACAGTAGCACACTATTTTTGCTCTTTTTGATTTTTAGAAAATTGTATAAAAATTAGAAAAATCTGAAAAATTCACCAAAAACACAAAAAAACCTAAAAAGCATAAAAAATTTTTGTTTGAATTTTTGGAGCATTTTTGAGTGTTTAAATAATTGGTTGAGTGTGCTTGTTTTTATCTTTTCTTATTTTTCTTTCTTATTAAAAAAATCCAAAAAGATATAAAAACCATTAAAAATCCACCAAAAATACTTGTTTTTATTCCTTTTTATTTTTAGACTACTTCGTAGGCCTCGAGGCCAATTCGTGCTCCCTGAGACCGACCTTGGGTGCTATGCCAGGCTAATCCCATAGACATGACCGCTATTTTTGTTTTCATTGATTTTCTCTGATTTTGGTGGTTCTATCTGATTTTTCTTGTTGACCGCATCTTGCTATTCGGGTCACAGTGACTCTGACTATTTATACCTTATCCCGATAGAGGAATTTTTCAGGTCATCAGAATGGCGCCGTTGCTGGGGAGCACGACTTAGTAGTTGCTTTTATTTTCGTTTTATTTTCTTTTGTTTTTCGTGGTTTTCCGCGACTTTTTCTTCGTCTGCGACTTTTCACAGCTTTTTGTTTTTCTTTTATTTTCGTTTTCTTTTATTTTCTTTTATTTTCTTTTTGTTTGTTTGAGTGTTTATTTTTTCGCATTTTTGTGCATATACCCTGTTCTAGTTTATTTGCTTTGATTATCTGGTCTGACACATCTGCTTGTTTACTTGCGAGGGCCCGAGGACCGAGGCAGCTCTTCTCGAAGAGCCGGTGCAACCGCGGAAGTCAGAGGCGGCTCCCTTCTGCACAGAGCCGCAGGAGAGCACGAGGAGATGAGCAGCAGTGCAGGAGTAGTGTAGTTTAGTGTAGATTTATTTTTTAGACTCTTAGAGACTTGGACTTTACGGGGTATGTTTCGTCGAGCACCGGTGTGCTCGGGGGACCTCACCGTGGTTTTGTTTTGACCGCCTTTTCTTTTTCTTTGATTTCACGAGGATTTCTGTGCTTGAGCCCCTAGACTTAGGTTTTTATTTCATTGAGCCAGGTAGCTTTAGGTCCAAAGCCCTAATAGAATATCTGTTCCCATAGATCACGCTTGGACTTAGGCAAATAAAGCCGTGCTTCCCGATAATAGAAATTTCTGTTTAGGACGGTTCTCGCACTGCATTCCATATAGATTAGTTTTACATTTATGCGCGGATCATAATTGCATGTAGACTGCTGGAGTCAGGTACGTCTTCTATCTCGTGCATGCATCATTGATTTCCCGTGCATCGGCTTTTCTGCTTTCCTCCCCCTGTTTTTCTGGACTTAGGAATAAAAGGAAATCGGAAAATTCGTTAGACATTTTTGAAAATACATAAAAAAGAAAAACAATAAAATCGGGACTGCTAATCACACTTGACCTAAAAGACACATCATTGAAAAATCTGTCTTGGGGAGAGTAACCCCCTCCTTGTTTAGTTTGGATGAGCGAGAGAGTGACCCGCATCCTAGGCTAGAGCCATATCCGATTTCTTAACTGACTACCGACCTTTTATTCGGGACAGTCGGTTGAGAACATTGGATTCCTATCAGCTCACGTAATTGCTCTGAAATACTGAATTGATCACCTAAATAAAATCGATAAGATAATTGGCCGATCCCTTACGGTCTTCTACTCAGTGTGCGTAGGTGAATCGGGGGTTTGCTTTCTCATCTTGTGTGGTTCCAGATCTCTTCTGCTTTCTCCCCTTCTATCTTCTCCATCTATTCATCTATCTCCCACCCACCCTCCCTTCAGTTTCCTATTCTCTTCTTTATCCCTGGATGATGGATCCCCCTCCCTTCTTGCCGACTCTTGTGGCTTCTTCTCCGTCCTCAGACCATCAGTCCAGTCCACCTTCAAGGGAGGTCAGATGCCCGACCAACCTCCCGCTCCCTCCCTCCCATCCCTTTCTTTACTCTGGGCATGTTGCGCTAGACGTCCGCGGATATCAAATCGAGCAGATGCGAGACCCGGACGATGCCATTGCTGAGTTGAGAGTGCACTCCGTTCGTGATCAGAGAGAGCAGATGAGAGCATCAGATAGATCCTATGCCAGATCGATGGAGGAGCAGATAGGACAGGGAGCTTAGTCAGCTTCTACACTAGGTCCATTCATCTTGGATTTGGATCTTATTCAGAGACTGCCGACATTTTCAGGGGAGGCGCACGAGGAGCCCTATATTCACTTATCGGATTTCGAGGAGTTTTGTAGGACACAACCTTATTCAGATATCACTGCAGAGGACCTGATGCTGAGAATCTTCCCATTCACACTTCAGGACAGAGCCATGAGATGGCACCGACGATTGGGGAGGAGATTCGCTACGTGGGGAGAGCTACGCCGAGAGTTTTTATAGAGATACTTTCCCCAACGTAGAGCAGAGATGATGCGGTCTTTGATCACCGAGTTTTAGTAGACCCCCAGGAGCCATTGCATGAGGCATGACCGAGGTTTCTTGACCTCTTGAGGAGATTTCCCGACCACATACTTCCACTGACAGACATTATTGAGATCTCAATGCAGGGGATGACCGCAGAGCAAATACCGCTGGTGATTACCACATGTGGCGGTTCACACCGCAGTTCCGACATTGACTTACTAGACACCGTCTCGTTGTTACTTTCAGAGAGACCTTCTTCACGAGATGTCGTAGTCGGGACAACACATGAGGACGTTGCACTACCAGTTGCGGTGTGTCACATTACATGAGGATACAATTTCTACACACCAGCCCGAGGACTTGGATGATACAACACCACAGACGACAGAGGAGATGACTGCGATAGCAGAGGTTCTGACCCAGAGTCTACTCGAGTTCCCGTTGGTTTTCCAGCTAGAGTTCGAGTCAGCCCCAGAGTTTTCAATCGATGATTCTTGGATATCAGATCTTTTGATACTCCATGAGATGGAGGAGCCCCCGCTTTTACAGCCATTGATTTAGCCACTTCAGTGTCCAGTCCCGGAGGAGTCAGCTTCTGTTCTGCAGAGACACTTCTCGGAGTCCGACAGAGACCATGACTCAACCCAGCAGCCACAGTTCGATATGGGGCACCACTTTGCGAGACCAGACACAGATAGTCCCGTATTTGAGCCTTTTGTCCTCCACTTTGATGAGATAGACACACTTGCCGAGGACCAGATGGTAGCCAGCAGTGCCGTAGAGCGAGGATCAGCTACAGACACATTGCCAGCCTCCGCGGTGTTGACCAGTACTTCCTCCTGCTTCCAGATTGCCGAGAGCCACACTTCAGATGATGATGCAACCTGGTGCACCGAGTGGATACTTGACAGCAGCGCAGATGCCCTTCTAGATCCTGATCCTCTATTTCTCACCTATGATCTTGCAGTTCTCCCCAAGGGTTATCTGCGGGAGAATGCCGCCCACGATGAGTACTCGGTTTCACCTTCTGAGAGTGTATCCAATCTGGCGGATCACGAAACAGAGTCTTCTGATCCTTCCTATTCTAAGTCATCTCACCTCGATGACCCTCGCGAGGATGAGCCCATCCTGGAGATATTCGATGATCTGCCCGATTTGTCTCTATTATATACATCAGATATCAGTCTTCTTAGAGAGTCTCCTGATCTTGACTGTCCACATCTTTTTGAGACACTGATCGACGTGGAGGATTCCATGACTGATCCATCCTTCTCCACGTTTGATTTCTTCGGCTCTACACTTCCACTCCAGTCTGATCCAGAGCCGACGATTTCTTTTGTGCTACCGGATCCCGATCACATACTTCCATATCCTTTGCCGGTAGTAGTCACCCGCCTGATTGCATACCTGAGTGTCTTTCTTTACACTACTGATTTCTCCGCTATTCTCATACCGAGACATCGACGAAAGTACGACATTCGCCTTACAGATGCCGTCCTGAACCTTGACACAGCATTATCCTAGCCTTTGCGCCCAGCTAGGGGCGTAAAACCTAGCGCTTGTTGAGAGGCACCTCAACATTGTACCCTTTTGTATATACGTGTTTCGTCTTAGTTTGATCTTTCTTTTTACCGTGTTTGTTTTCACCCCAGGTCTCTTGTAGGATTATCTTTGCTATACTTAGGATATACCTCATCCTAAGTATAGGGGGGTGGAGACACCGAGTTGTTCTTTTCGTTCTGTTTCATCACTTCTGTTGTTGCCTATACTTAAGGATTCTTCACCTTAAGTATAGGGGGAGTGAATCGAGTGATGCCCCTCCATCTTGTATATACTTGTTGACTTTCTTCGTGTTTTTCTACCTCTATTTTGCTGCCTATACTTAGGGATATTTTACCCTAAGTATAGAGGGGGTAGACCCTGTACATTCTCACTTGGCCTTCCCTTTGTGTACAGCCTGCTATACTTAGGATTAGTTGATCCTAAGTATAGGGGAAAATGCCGAGACCCTCTTGGATTTCTATTCTTTCATTCGTCTTTGTATATACCCTTCCTTTTCACTTCTCTATACTAAGCATGAGTTATGTCTTCTTCATCGCTCTTGACTCTGAGGACATCGTTCGAGCTAAGTATAGGGGGGTGTGTATATATTTCATATATACTTTAGCCATAACTCGTACTTTGTGTGAGTGTATTAATGAATAAAAATGGCTAAAAACCCAAAAATCCATAAAAATTAAAAAAAATTCCTTGTAAATAAACATTCTTTTATTGTACATACATAGCTACTGTACAAATTATTTTTGTAAAAATGTTTGTAAAAACTTTTTGTGTAAATAGTGTGTAAATATGTGCATATAAAAATTATGTATATAGTACAAAATTTTTCCAAAATGTTTTGAAAATCAAAAGTTTGCAAAAACCTTGTGTAAATTTGTGTACTTATTTTGCAAAACTTGCATTCATGCATACATTCATGATTTCAAAGCATTTTTCAAAAATTTTGCACAGGTGTAAATATTTGCAAATTGCATCTTTGTAAATAGTTGTATAGTTTTTCCTGGATTATAGTTGACATTTAAACTAGCCTGGAATTATTGGAAAATGGAGCTTGATTAAGATCTTAATCCACCTAATTATAAGAGGAACCTTATAGGGCTTAGGGTTGAGGCTTTTCAAGTCCATGGTGACTTAATTCTTTGAGTCCACTAGGCTATGATCATATGCCATCTCAATGAGCCTAAGTAGAGCACTTAACAACACACACATGACTCATATGGACAATGGCTTGACTTGGACCCGCACTTTACACTGAGCTCTCTACGGATGAGGTGGTGAGGAGGCAGTCTTCTTTACTCGGGGTAGCATATGAGGGTAGAACTTCTAGGCGGAACCTCTCTTCTTCTTATAGTGAAGGTAGTGCGTCTCAACCTGGTCTGGTTGCTATGAGGTCTAACGACAGGAGTTGTGGGTTGCAATAATGCTTCAAAAGAGGGATAGTCTGCTGGCTCAAGAGGAAAAACTCCTTATGTACATATGCTGCACCTTGTAAATATGTTGTACAGTTGCACTTGAAAAAAATGCAAAAGGAAATAACTCCAAAAAATGTGGTGGGTCTGATAGAAAATGATAATCCCACTGGAGTATGTATATAGTGCAATAAGCAAAGCTTGAGACTCATGTTCCATCTTATGTAGCTTGCAGCAGGGAGACTTAGCTACACTGGTTGAGCTCCCAAGAATACATGGCTACACTGGCCATGGTCCATTCTCTTCTTGCCCCTCTTCTTGAGCCGGTTGAACCTGAACTTAGAAGGGAACACCCCGCTCCTCGAGGAAAGAGTGGCCAGATTAGGGTCATAGAGTTACCTTGTTGGGGAGGGTGGTCATCTTGCTACTTCTGAGGTGGAGAGCTATACCTCACTTAAACTGTACAAGGAAAGATTCATGGTCTTCGGGGTTTGTGTATGTAGACTTGTTCTGATCTGGATCATTGAGGAGTCTTGACTATAGATTAGCGGATCTTAGAGGCTGTTAACTTTTAAACCTAAGTCTAAATAAGGTTCCGACACATTAATAATCCAAAGATCTGACCGAGCTCCATATTTCAATTTAATGAAGGCAAGTTTAATAATCAGCATTGATCCATGAATTTTTCTCCTCTTTTTCTTTTTCTTTTTCTTTTTCACTTCTTTTTCAAATAAGTGTTTGCTAAGGGACTAGCAAAGTTAAGTATAGGGGGGGTGATGAATACTCATTCATCACTCTTTATTCTTTTATTTTAGCTACAAAACCCTTGCAAAACATCATGTATATGTGTGTAAAAAGAATAATTTATCAAATTGCATGCATCTTGTAAATATGCATAATTAGCATGTTTTTGTGCATAAATAAAAGAATAAAGAAATAAAAGAAAAAGAGGGAAAAATTTATAATAAATATTGAGTGACCTAATCCCAAGGGAGGGCTCAGCATGGGCCTGACCGCAAAAGAATCCAAGTAGAGGGAGATAGGGTCAATCTCACATGTGTACATACACCTATGTATATAAATAAAATTATTTTCCTCTTAATAAAATAAAAATGTGTGGTTATTAATTTGTACATATTTGTAAATATAAAACTAAAATAAAAATGAGAAAAATAAGAGAAAAATAGAAAAAAAACAAAATATCTCTCATCATTATACATAAACCATGTACACAGAATAACACATTTATTTATTTCCTCCTTGTAAATAATTAATAAAAATCTAATAAAAATAATTTCATATTCCACATTTTATGGTGTAAATAAATAAAATAAAAATTAGAAAATAAAAATAAAATAAAAAGAAATAAAATAAAATCAAATTTCCACCTTGTATATATACCATGTAAATATGTATATAAAGCTATTTATTTAACCTATGTAAATAAATAATAAAATAAAATAAAAATACCATTTTATTCCAAATTTTATGCTATAAATAAATAAAATATAAAATTAGAATAATTTTATAAAAATAAAAAATAAAAAATAAAAATAAAAAATACATATATGTATATACCTATATATAATAATAATATAATGTAAATACATAATTTTTTTTTTCAAAAAAATAAATAAAAATCACTAAAAAATTATTTGAAAAAAAAATAAACATTTTTCATGTTTTAAGTTTTTTGAAATTAAGTCATTTATTATTTTTATTGAATTTCTAAATATTTAATAAAAGTTGAATTCTGATTGGTCCACGGGGGAATGTTGACCCCCGGTCAACTCTCCCCCGCGGACCTCTTTCTCGCGGATCCGTGCGCCTGACCCGACTTCTCCCAATTTTCACGCCATGATCCGCCAACCAAATACCCAAACCCCGGGCTCCATTTGATCTTTGCTTATCCGAGACCCTCGTCCGGGGTGGATTCTAGGGATCCGAGCTTCACCGAGCTATGCCCGATCTCATCTTCTCGGACCCTCAGTTGTAAAAAGCTCCACCGTTGGCCAACTTTCCCCGCCATCTTTGGCCTTCCCCCTCGACGCCAGTGAGCTCCGCTCCGCCACCAGAGTGACAGCCGCGTGTTAGAGCATTGCAGCGAGGCTCGAGCAGCCGGGAACCTGATGAATACCCATTCATCACTCTTTATTCTTTTATTTTAGTTACAAAACCCATGCAAAACACATGTATATTCCTGTAAATATTAATAAATTAGCATGTATTGTGTAATTATGAATAATTAGCATGTTTTTGTGCATAAATAAAAGAATAAAGAAATAAAAGAAAAAAAGGGAGATATTTAAAATAAATATTGAGCGATCTAATCCCAAGGGAGGGCTCAGCATGGGCCTGACCACATAAAAACCCAAGTAGAGAGAGATAAGGAAGCTCATATGTGTACATATGTATTTGTAAATAAATAAAAATATTTTCCTCTAAATAAAAATAAAAATGGGTCTGTATTTATATGTATATATTTGTAAATAAAAAATTAAAACAAAAATGAGAAAATTAAAAAGAAAATAAAATACCCTTCCTCATTGTATATACACCATGTACATAGAACCCTTTATCTATTTATTTTCCCTTATAAATAAATAAATAAAAATCCCATAAAAATTGTACATACTCTATATTTCATAGTGTAAATGAATAAAATAAAAACCATAAAAATAAAAATAAAATAAAAAGAAATAAAAATAAAAATCAAAATAAACATTGTATATATACCATGTATATAGGTGTACATATCTATTTATTTACTCTATATAAATAAATAATAAAAATAAAATAAAAATACCAAATTATTCCAAATTTTATTCTATAAATAAATAAAATATAAAATTGGAATAAATTATATAAAAATAAATAATTAAAAATAAAAAATAATTGTATATACCTATATATAATAATACCATTTTGTAAATACCTATTTTTTATTTCAAAAAAATAAATAAAATTCACCATAAATTAATTTAAAATAAAAGAAACATTTTTTATGTTTTAACTTTTTTGAATTTCGACCATTTTTTATTTATTATCTAATTTCTAAATCTTTAATAATTGGCGGGCTCTGATTGGTCCACGGGGGATGTTGACCCCCGGTCAACTCTCCCCCCAGGACCACTAGAGCCAGATCTTGTTGCCCCGACCGGACTTCTCTGATTTTTTGCCACTCGATCCGATCGCCAAACCCCTTAACCTCGGGTCCTAATCCTTCCTGACTCATCCTAGATCCACGCCCGGGGTGGGTTCTCGGGGTCCGAGCTCCGATAAGTTCGCCCGACCTTCAACTTCTCGGACCCCTAACCATATAAGATCTTTCCTTCGGCAACCATTTCACGCATCTTTGGTCCTCCCCCTCGACGCCAGTGACCTCCTCCACCTCGCTTGAGTGACAGCAGAGCGAGAGAGAGTAGCAGTGAGGCTCGGGATGCTGGGAAGCCTCTGATCCGGCGTTTCCACCGTCGTGCGCCGCCGCGAGCGCGCTAAGCCTCGGGACTCGACGATCTCTTGAGGCCATAACCCCCGGAGCTCCAGGAGCTCCAGCCTAGTCGAATGCATCCACCATGTAGTTTCTTTAGCTTGTAGGATAGCGTAATTTTAGGATTTTCGATTTTAGCCCCTTTTGCTCCGCCGCCGCAATTCACCGTCTCCGTCCAACCATTTGTCCACCTGACCCAACCACCACCTTCGCCAGACCTCTCTCCATCTTCTTCACCCATCCACCCCCCTGTCTCGCCCCGGAGCAGGGCTACCGTCCTCCTCCGCCACTACTTCGCCGGAGGACCCCACGTCGCCTCATCCTCCATCTTCCACGTGATCTAATGGGTCGAGGCAGTTTGCCCTCGACCCCGTGTTTCGCCTGTGCAGGTTAGAACGCCAGAATGGCCTCATCTGGAGGTCATCAGCTCGAGCACAGGAGGTGGGCTCCATCCGCGTCTCCAGAGCTCCTTGGAGCTCCCCAGCGCCATCAGAGCAGCTGAGTAGCTGCGGACCACCGAGACGAAGAGATCCCCCACTCCAGCAGCTCCATAGGAGGCTCAGCGTGCCCGTGGAGTGCCAGCGAAGTTCGCCGGCGTCTTGTTCTTCCTGGAGCCTCCTCTACCGTCCGATCTTCCCCGACGCTCCAGAATCTATCCGATCCATCCATTTGAGCAGCTCAGGCTTCGTCCAATCCTTTGGAGGGTTGATCAGGACCGCACGATCAACCGAAGAGGCGCTCTCGAGCCTTCACCGTCCGATCTCCACGTGCCCTCTTCTCAGCCATTGATCCAGCGAGGGTTTACCCACAGCACAACTTAGCCGTCAGATCCTCCACGTGGGAGGCCCTCAGCCGTCAGATCCGAGCGGGTCTCCTTCGAGAGGCGCAGTGCACTAGCAGCCGTCAGATCAACCACGTGGCGCCGTCCCAGCCCTCGGATAATAAGTGGGGTAATTTCACTTAGGCCACCTCCTGTTTTGCATTTTCGTTTCAGTCCTGTAAATATTTTCAGTAGTTATTTTTAGTTTGGTAAAATTGCATAGAGGACCAGGTTGTTTATTTTAATTGCATTTCTACCCCTGTGTATGTTGGACACGTGCATCTTCACGTGAATTTTGGCGATTTTACAATATCTGGGCGGTAGTTTTTACGTGTTATGGATTGAAATATATTTCTTGATATTTGCCTTTATGCCCCTGTGAGTGTTTTTATTGAACATGTGCTGAATTATTGTGGGTAATTTGCAACTTCGCCCTGGACTTTTAGCACCTGTTGCTAATAAGTCCGGGGAAGAAAGATTATTACGTATAGGTCCCTCTGTGCCCAGCCCACGTGCCACGCACGTGGGTACCTGGAGAAATTGCACGAGGACCCCCTGAGTTTCTGAGTTTGTTCCCTGAGCCCCAGAACTTTATTTAAATTGCAAACAGGTCCCTATGCATTGTGGGCTCTTGTTTGTTTTAAATAAAATATCAAATTTTATCCAAATTGAGTGAAAATTGGATACGTGGCTCCTGCCACTGTGTAGATTTTTCACTAGTTTTTGGGTACATTTTTGAGCCCTTTTAGTATTTTTAAAAATTCAAAAACCCTTATGTTTCACTACAAAAAAAAGCGCAATTGGCGTGCACACAATAGGGTGCACGGGGCGAGCGCATGTGCTCGCCCAGGGCCGAGCGAGCACGTAGGTTGCACATGTGCTCGCCCAAGTGATCGCCCGTTTGAATCTGGAGGCGCGTTTATACTTTTGTAGACGGGCGAGCACTTTAATAGCACATGTGCTCGCCCAAATGTGCTCGCCCAGTTGAAAATCGAGGCGCGACGGAATAGGCGCGTGTCACTTTTCGTGGCGAGCACCTAAAGAGCACTGGGCGAGCACATAAGTGTGCTCGCCCGCGCCCGTAAACAGAACGTCGGGTGCCCCCTTTCTTCATTCCTGCGCGATTTCTTCCTCCATTCCTCTCCTCCGGCGATTTGTGTGGTGCCATTGCCGCGTCGAGAGAGGTCCGTTTGACCATTCAATCACGCACACACCCTTCGTTAGGTATATCTTATCATCCTTTCTCTCTTTTTTGTGTATTTCATTCGTTTTTATACTTGTTTTAGATATTAGGGTTTTGATGTTGTTGATGGATTTGTTGTTAAACTTAATATCACTAGTTGTTAATCTTGTTGCTTATGCTTAATGTAGTTGTTTAATATGTAGTTGTT
Organism: Ottelia alismoides; assembly: GCA_037367405.1. NCBI lineage: Eukaryota > Viridiplantae > Streptophyta > Magnoliopsida > Alismatales > Hydrocharitaceae > Ottelia > Ottelia alismoides. The sequence continues at coordinate 134,221 of JAZKJV010005704.1, read as the reverse complement.
GTTAGATTTGAGTATATATATGTCTAATATTGATGTAGGTGAATAAATATTGATGTAGGTGAATGTAGGTGAATGTTGATGTAGATGGGTATAATGTAGGTGAATGTTGATATAGATGGGATGAGAGAAACATTAGCTAATATAGAGAATTGATAATTGACATTAGGTTCATAACATTAGGTTCATAACATTAGTGCCATAACACTAGTTTCATAACACCGACAAATGAAAGAATAGACTTAACGGAAGAAGTCCCAGTAATCGAATCGATTCGATTGGCTGATAATGAAGTTTTGTGTGTTGACTTACAAGATGATACGGGCTCCAGTAATGATTTTTCAGAAAACTCAGAAAATGAAGAAATATCGTTTAATCACATAGATCCAATCGTCCTTCTTCTTCAGACACACCTTCTTCCAGTAGGCAGCCCACCCCAGATGTTGCTCCTGATTCACAGTCCGACGAGGTTCGCCGGGTGATAGCTTACTACGAGTCTCTTGGTTATCCTCCGCCACCCTTTTACGTAGGAGGCTATGGAGAGCCATCTACCTCAGCAGCCCCTACAGGATTCCCAGTCCAGGTCCCCATACCAGCCCGGACATCGATGGGTTCTGACTCTCCTTCTTCTGGACGGCCGAGCACATCCGTGCCTTTACCCACTGTAGTTGGACAGACGTCGGCGTCCCACCCTTTGTTGGAGGTTACGGCTGATGGGAGGTAAAAATTTTATATAATTTATCTTTAAATATTTTCCAAATTTTTTTTAAATTGTATGGAAGTTAATTTTTTTGGTAAATGCAGGGATTTTTTGAACAGCAACAGGGTGGCAAAGGAGATAACCAACATAATAAAGACACACCTGACTTCCATGCAATTTAGGTGGTGTCGCATCCCTGCTGCAGAGCAGGAGAGACTTTTTGACATGTTTCTGGTAAGAAATGTTTCTTATAATTGATACAGAATTATTTGATCAAGTTTTTTGTATCTTATAAATTGTTATTATTTTTCAGAGTAGGTTTCGCCTTGGCACTGGTATGGGGAAGGAGGTTTATCGTAGAGCCTTCATTCGTTTGGCAGAAAAGAGAATGAGCGATACATTTTTCAAGGCAAGGAGAGACTCGCATGCGAAGACGGGATGCGAGGAGATGAATTTTGAGGAGATGAAGAGGTTCCCGCCGTCATGGTGTACGGAGGATAGGTATTATACTTGTCAAAAAATTTTTATTACACTTTTTAAAATAATCAATTATCATAACGTAATCCTTGCAGATGGGCCGATTTCTGTGATGCATTCGTTGCGGATGATGAGTTTGGACGAAGATCTTCGGCGGGAAAGACAAACCGCCAAAAACAAAGGATCAAGTCTACCAGTGGCTCTAAAAGCCACAATCAGATTAGAGCGGAGATGGTATTACGATTTAAAATTATTTTTTGGAGATCTACTTTAAAATAATGCAATGTTTTAATAGATCTTGAAAAAATTTTCAGGCTGCTAGGTTGGAAAGGGAACCCTCTTTTCAGGAGTGGTGGTCGAGGTCCCACATGAGTGGGAGAGAAGGAGAGTCGCAATGGTCCACTCCTGAAGCCGGACAATTGTTGGTAAGTCTATCAATTTATTTAAAATTAATTGATATATTATAACATATTTATATATATGGTAAACTCTGTATTTCAGGATCGTTATCTGGCACTATCTGCAGATAAATGGGGTGTCGATCCAACTGGGGAGCAACCACCATTTGATAAAACGATCTGGAAGCAGGTATATATGGATAAATATTATCTTACTATATTTATTTCTAATATATACTTTTATTTTAAAAATTGAAAAACTTATAAGGTGTTGGAGGAGAGGGACGTTGTGGCGAATAGGAAGCAGACGCTTGGTGGTCTTCCTCCATACTATGTGGAGGAACATCGTCACTCCTATTCTGCATACTCTCAGCCGTCGTATACGCACCCACATACGTCCCAATCTTCAGTTCCAATGGAGTCGCAGATGGCGATGATGGTGGAGCAGGTGACGAAGCTCCGAGAGGAGTTCACGGCGTACATGTAAGTATTCTTCTTATAGAATGAGTAATACAATTAAATTTCTATATCTACAAAATGCATTTAATAGATAAATATCTTCCATATATAATATAGGTCGCAAGGGCGTGCATCTCAACCTGAAGAGATTGAATCTGATCACGAAGAGGAGGAGGAGAACGACCCTGAAGAAGAGGCACGCATGTATGCGAGGTTCAAAGAAAAGGAGAAAGAAAAAAAGAAATCAAAGCAGGGTTTAGTCTCCAAATTTTTTAGATCAAAGAAGAAGTAGTATTTTTGTGGTTTGTACCTGTATTTTCTTTTAAACTTTTAGAACATCTTTTAATTTATATGAACTTTGTTGGCGTTGACTTGTTTGTAATATTTAGATCTTATATTATATTGTTTATTTCTGAATTCATGTATATTGCGTTCCTTTAAATTTTTAGTGCTAGTTATCTTAATCTACGATTTGCTATAATACATATATCCTTAGGAAGATACCTGCAGTGGTTTATTGGCAGGGTATACAGGTTCGACGGGGCGTCAAAACCCTGTCGAACCTGTATATTTTTTTCCTGGAAATCAGTTTGGGCGAGCACATGTGCTCGCCCGGTGCTCCGTGTTCAATCGCCGATTATAGAGAAGGCGATCACACCGGCGAGCACATATGTGCACGCCCGACGGGTGGGCGAGCACATAGCGTCCCATAGTGCTCGCCCACAACCCGTGGCGACTCTCAAAGCAGCGAGCACGACCGTAACGAGCACATGTGCTCGCCCACTCGTCAGGCGTGCACATGGCGTGCACTAGGCGTGCACATAACGAGCTCTTATGTGCACGCCAATCCCGCCTTTTTTTGTAGTGTTTATGCATGTTCAGATTATAAAATCCAAAAAAATTATAAAAGCCTCTTTAAAAATTCTAAAAAAATCAGATTTTGTGTGACTTTGTGTCTTTGATTTTCTGGCCACTTTTAGTCATTTTTGGATTTATAAAATTTATAAAAATTGAAAAACCCCTAAAAACCCATAAAAATTCTATAAATTCATAGAAAAAACAAAAATTAATAAACCCTCTTCCCGATTTTTCCTTTTTGTTTATATTTTCCATGAAAAATACCTTCAGGCCTTGATTAGATCATTTGATATTTTTAAATGGTCTTGGGAGCCTGATTGGACAGTTTTCCCTTATTTCTGCATTGTTTTATTTTTAGAAAATTCTATAAAAATTAGAAAATTATCAAAAATACACCAAAAATAGTAAAAAATCCATAAAACCTAAAAATATTTTTGTTGGAATTTTTAAAGCATTTTTGAGTAATTAAATAATTGTTTGAAGTTGTGTTTATTTGCCTTTTTATTATTTTCTTCATATTTAAAAATCCAAAAAAATATAAAAATATTAAAAATCCACCAAAAAAATATTTGTTTATATTTTTTCATTTTAGACTACTTTGTAGGCTGCAAGGCCAATCTGCGCTCCCTGAGTCCGACCCTGGGTGCTACACGAGGATAATCTCATAGCCATGGCCAATATTTGTTTTTTATTGTTTTATTTGCTTGATTGGTGGTCCGTCCTTCATTTTTCTTGTTGAGCTGAGATTTCTATCGATCCGGGTCGCAACGACCCGAGAGTGATTTATTTTTACCTGATCCGGATTGATGAATTTTCGGCTCATCAGAATGGCGCCGTTACCGGGGAGCACGGCTTAATAGTCACTTTTATTTTTGTTTTTATTTTATTTTATTTTATTTTATTTTTGTTTTCGTGGTTTTCCGTGGCTTTTTCTTCGTCTACGGCTTTTCACGGCTTTTTTTCCTTTTATTTTCATTTTCTTTTATTTTTATTTCTTTTCTTTTATTTTTGTTTTTGTTTGTTTGTTTTGCTTTTTTATTTTTATTTCTATTTTTGCACTTATACCCTGTTTTCTTTTTCTTATTCTATTTGCTTTATTTCTATCTGGTCTGTGACACTCTTTTGCTTGCTTGCGAGGGCCCGAGGACCAAGGCGGCGACTTTCGAGGAGCCGGCGCAATCGCGACAATCAGAGGCAGCTCCCTTCTGTACGGAGCCACATGAGAGCGCGAGAAGGCAGGAGAGTGCGGGTGTAGATAGTTTAGAGTAGTTTTTATTTCTTGAACCATTATTGTAATAAAACAGGGACATGACACTCGGCCAGACTTTTGAGACTTTCGGGGTTTGTTTCGCCGGGCACCGGTGTGCTCGGAGGACCCCTCGGCTTTTTCGCAGTTTTCTTCGTGGTTTTTATTTATTTTCTGCCTATTCGGTTTCTCGCGGATTTTCAGCCCCCAGCCTTAGGATGTTTGCTTGACTGTGACGTAAATAAGTAGGTCCACACACATTAATAACCTTGCCTGTACCTATAGATCGGTAATTGGACCAAGAATAAAAATCTAATAAAAATAGTCGATCCACTACCTTCGAGCCTACGCGTTGCTGCCAAGCACTGCTCCTGAACTCGATTTGTCGAGAGGAGGAGGGGTGAGCCTAGACCGGACTCTTGGATTGAAGGTTGGAGACCAACTAGACGTTCTGTCGAGTAGAACTGCTTGCTTAGGGCTCGGATTTCCGCCTGCATCATTTAGGTAGTTTTATTTCTGTCTTTAAATTCTACGCGGATCATTTTGCATGTAGACTGCTGGAGTCAGGTACGCATCTCTTACTCTGCATGCATCATTGATTTTCTCGTGCATCGGCTTTTTCAACCTCTCCCCCCGTTTTTGGACTTAATAACTAGGAGAACCGAAAAATTCGTTAGACGTTTTCTTTTATTTGAAAAATACCTAAAAAAGAAAAACAATAAAATCAGGATTGCTAATCACACTTGACCTAAAAGACACCTAATTGAAAATTTTGTCTTGGGGAGAGCAACCCCCTCCTTGTTTGGTTTGGACGAGCGAGAGAGTGACCCACACCTTAGGCTAGAGCCATATCCGATTTTTCTCGACTGATTACCGACTTTCTGTACGGGACAGTCGGTTGAGAAATATAGGATTCCTATTAGCTCACATAATCGCTCTGAAAGACTGAATGATCACCTAAAATAAAATTGACAAGATAATTGACCAATCCCTTTCGGTCTTCAGCTCTGTGTGCGTAGGTGAATTGGGGTTTTTTGCTTTCTCATCTTGTATGATTCCAGATCCCTTCTGCTTTCCCCCTTCTTCTCTATCCATCTATCTCCCACCCACCCTCCCTTCAGTCTTATTCTTCTCCTTTACCCCTAGATGATGGATCCCCCTCACTCCTGGCCGACTCTTACGGCTTCTTCTCCATTCTCTGACCATCAGTCCAGTCCACCTTCGAGGGAGGTCGGATCTCTGATCAACCTCCTTCTCCCTCCCTCCCATCCCTTTCTTTACTCTGAGCATGTTGCGCTAGACGTCCGTGGAGATCAGATCGAGCAGATGCGAGACCCGGACGATGCCGTTGCTGAGTTGAGAGTGCACCCCATTCGTGATCAGAGAGTGCAGTGGACATCATCAGATAGATCCTATCCCAGATTGATGGAGGAGCAGATAGGACAGGGAGCTCAGTCAGCTTCTACATTACGTCCATTCGTCTTGGATTTGGATTACATTCAGAGACTGCCGACATTTTCAGGGGAGGCGCACGAGGAGCCTTATCTTCACCTGTCCGCATTCGAGGAGTTTTGCAGAGCACAACTATATTTAGATATCACTGCAGAGGAGCTGATGAGGAGGACCTTCCCATTCACACTTCAGGACAGAGCCATGAGATGGCACCGACGATTGGGGAGGACATTCGATACGTGGGGAGAGCTACTCCGAGAGTTCTTACAGAGATACTTCCCCCCACGTAGAGCAAAGTTTATGCGGTCTTTGATCACCGAGTTTTCAGTTGACCCCCAGGAGCCACTGCATGAGGCATGGCCGAGGTTTCTTGACCTCTTGAGGAGATTTCCAGATCACAGACTTCCAGTGACAGACCTTATAGAGATCTCCATGCGGGGGATGACCGCAGAGCAGATAGCACTGGTGATTATCACATGTGGCGGTTCACACCGCAGTTCCGACATTCATTTACTGGATACCATCTAGAGGTTACTTTCACAGAGATCTTCTTCACGAGATATCTTAGTCGGGACAACACATGCGGACGATGCAGTACCAGTGCGGTGTGTCGCATTACATGAGGATCTAGCTTTAACACACCAGCCCGAGGACTTGGATGCTCCAGCACCACAGAGTACAGAGGAGATGACTGCGATAGCAGAGGATCGGACCCAGAGTCTACTCGAGTTCCCATTGGTCTTCCAACTAGAGTTCGAGGCAGCCCCAGAGTTCTCAGTCGACGAGTGTTGGATATCAGATCTTCTGATACTCCAGGAACCCGAGGAGCCCCCGCTACTACAACCATTGATTCATCTACTTCAGTTTCCAGTCCCGGAGGAGTCAGCCTCTTTTCTGCAGAGATACTTCTCGGATTCCGACAGGTACCAGGACTCTGCCCAACAGCCACAGTTCGATATGGGACACTATTTTGAGAGTACAGACACAGATTGTCCCATATTTGAATCTGTTGTCCTCCACTTTGTTGAGACAGATACACTTGATGAGGACCAGTTGGCAGCTGGCATTACCGCAGAGCGAGGATCAGCCACAGATACATTGATAGCCTCCGCGGTGTTGACTAGTACCTTCTCCTGCTTCCAGATTGCCGACAGCGACACTTCAGATGATGATGCAGCCTGGTGCACCGAGTGGATACTTGACAGCAGTGCAGATGCCCTTCTAGATCCTCATCCTCTACTTTTCACCTCTGATCTTGCATCTCTCCCCGAGGGTTATCTGCGGGAGATTGCCGCACACGATGAGTACTCGGTTTCACCTTCTAAGAGTGTTTTCGATCCGGCGGAGCATGAAATCGAGTCTTCTGATCTATCTGATTCTGAGTTTTCTCACCTCGACAACCCTCGCGAGGATGAGCCCATCCTGGAGATATTCGATGATCTGCATGATTTGCTCCTATTTCATGCATCGGATATCAGTCTTCTTAAAGAGTCTCCTGATCTTGACTGCCCACACTTCTTCGAGACATTGATTGACGTGGAGGATTCCATGACTGATCCATCCTTCTCCACGTTTGATTTCTTCGGCTCCACACTTCCACTCCAGTCTGATCCAAAGCCGACGATTTCTTTTGTGCTACCGGTTCCCGATCACTTACTTCCATATCCTTGGCCGGTAGCAGACACCCGCTTGATTGCATACCTGGGTGTCATTCTTTACGCTGTTGTTTTCGTCGTGGTTCTCATACTGAGACTGCGACGACAGTACGTCATTCGCCTTACCGATGCCATCCTGAACCTTGATACTGCTTTATCCTAGCCTTTGCGCCAAGCTAGGGGTGTAAAATCTAGCGCTTGTTGAGAGGCACCTCAACATTGTACTCTTTTGTATATACGTGTTTTGTCTTAGTTTGATCTTTCTTTCTTCCGTTCTTGTTTTCACCCCAGGTCTCTCTTAGGATTATCTTTTCTATACTTAAGATATACCTCATCCTAAGTATAGGGGGGTGGAAACACTGGGTTGTTCTTCCGTTCTGTTTCATCACTTCTGTTGTTGCCTATACTTAAGGATTCTTCACCTTAAGTATAGGGGGAGTGATGACCTCCACCTTGTATATATTTGTTGATGTTCTTCGTGTCTTTCTACCCCTGTTTTTGCTGACCAAAACTTAGGGATATTTTACCCTAAGTATGGGGGGGGGGTAAACCCTGTACATTCTTCACTCGGTTTTCCCTTTGTGTACAGCCTGCTATACTTAGGATTATTTGATCCTAAGTATAGGGGGAAAAGCCGAGGTCCTCTTGATTTCTATTCTTTCATTCGTCTTTGTATATAGCCTTCCTTTTCACTTCCCTATAATAAGCAAGAGTTATGTCTTCTTCATCGCTCTTGACTCTGAGGACATCGTTCGAGCTAAGTATGGGGGGTGTATATATTTCATATATACTTTAGCCATAACTAGTACTTTGTGTGAGTGTGTTAATAAATAAAAATGGCTAAAAACCTAAAATTCATAAAAATTTAAAAATTTTCCCTGTAAATAAACATTCTTTTATTTGCACATACATAGCTATTGTACAAAATTATTTTTGTAAAAGTGTTTTCAAAAACTTTTTTGTGTAAAGATTGTGTAAATATTTTCATATCAAAATTATGTATATAGTACAAAAATTTTCCAAAATGTTTTGAAAATCAAAAGTTTGCAAAAACCTTGTGAAAATTTGTGTAAATATTTTGCAAAACTTGCATTAATGCACTCATGATTTCAAAACATTTTTCAAAAATTTTGCATTTGTGTAAATATTGTGTAAATAACATCTTTGTATATATTTGTATAGTTTTTCCTGGATTATAGTTGACATTTAAACTAGCCTGGAATTAAATTGGGAAATGGAGCTTGATTAAGATCTTAATCCACCTAATCATAAGAGGAACCTTATAGGGCTTGGGGTTAAGGCTTTTCAGGTCCATGGTGACTTAATTCTTTGAGTCCACTAGGCTATGATCACATGTCATCTCAATGAGCCTAAGTAGAGCACTTAACAACACACACATGACTCATATAGACAATGGCTTTACTTGGACCCGCACTTTACACCGAGCTCTCTACGGATGAGGTGGTGAGGAGGCAGTCTTCCTTGACTTGGGGTAGCATATGAGGGTAGTACTTTTAGGCGGAACCTCTCTTCTTCTTTTAGTGAAGGAAGTGCGTCTCAACTTGATCTGGTTGCCATGAGGTCTAACGACAGGAGTTGTGGGTTGCAATAATGCTTCAAAAGAGGGATAGTCTACTGGCTCAAGAGGAAACACTCCTTATGTATATATGTTGCACATTGTATATGTTGTATAGATGCACTTGAAAAAAAATGCAAAAAGAAAAATAACTCCAAAAAAGTGGTGGGTCTGATAGAAAATGATAATCCCACCAGAGTATGTATATAGTGCAAATAAGCAAAGCTTGAGATTCATGTCCCACCTTATGTAGCTTGCAGCAGGGAGACATAGCTACACTGGTTGAGCTCCCAAGGATACATGGCTACACTGGCCATGGTCCATTCTCTTCTTCCCCCTCTTCTTGAGCTGGTTGAACTTGAACTTAGAAGGGAATACTCCGCTCCTCGAGGAAAGAGTGGCCAGACTAGGGTCATAGAGTTACCTTGTTGGGGAGGGTTGTGAAGTTACTACTTCTGAGGTGGAGAGCTATACCTCACTTACACAGTACAAGAAAAGATTCATGGTCTTCAGGGTTTGTGTATGTAGACTTGCTCTGATCTGGATTGTTGAGGAGTCTTGATTATAGATTAGTGGATCTTAGAGGCTGTTAAGTTTTAAACCTAAGTCTAAATAAGGTTCCGACACATTAATAATCCAAAGATCTGATCGAGCTCCATATTTCAATTTAATGAAGGCAAGTTTAATTATCATCATTAATCCATGCATTTTCTCCTCTTTTTCTTTTTACTTTTCTTTTTCACTTCTTTTTCAAATAAGTGTTTGATAAGGGACTAGCAAAAGTATAGGGGGGGTGATGAATACCCATTCATCACTCTTAATTCTTTTATTTTAGTTACAAAACCCATGCAAAACACATGTATATTCCTGTAAATATTAATAATTGTCATTCAGCATGCATTGTGTAATTATGAATAATTAGCATGTTTTTGTGCATAAATAAAAGAATAAAGAAATAAAGAAAAAGAGGGAGATATTTAGAATAAATATTGAGCGACCTAATCCCAAGGGAGGGCTCAGCATGGGCCTGACCGCATAAAAACCCAAGTAGAGAGAGATAAGGAAGCTCATATGTGTACATATATATTTGTAAATAAATAAAAATATTTTCCACTAAATAAAAATAAAAATGGGTTTGTATTTATATGTATATATTTGTAAATATAAAATTAAAACAAAAATGAGAAAATTAAAATGAAAATAAAATACCCTTCCTCATTGTATATACACCATGTACATAAAACCCTTTATTTATTTATTTTCCCTTATAAATAAATAAATAAAAATCCCATAAAAATTCTACATACTCTATATTTCATAGTTTAAATGAATAAAATAAAAACCATAAAAATAAAAATAAAATAAAAAGAAATAAAAATAAAAATCAAAATAAACATTGTATATATACCATGTATATAGGTGTACATATCTATCTATTTACTCTATATAAATAAATAATAAAAATAAAAAAATACCAAATTATTCCAAATTTTATTCTATAAATAAATAAAATATAAAATTGGAATAAATTGTATAAAAATAAATAATTAAAAATCAAAAATTAAAAATGTATATTGTATATACCTATATATAATAATATTATTTTGTAAATACCAATTTTTTATTTCAAAAAAATAAATAAAATTCACCAAAAAATAATTTAAAATAAAAGAAACATTTTTTATGTTTTAACTTTTTTGAAATTCGGCCATTTTCTATTTATTATTTAATTTCTAAATCTTTAATAATTGGCGGGCTCTGATTGGTCCACGGGGGATGTTGACCCCCGGTCAACTCTCCCCCCAGGACCACCAGAGCCAGATCTTGTCGCCCCGACCCAACTTCTCTGATTTTTCGCCACTCGATCCGATCGCCAAACCCCTTAACCTCGGGTCCTAATCCTTCCTGACTCATCCTAGATCCACGCCCGGGGTGGGTTCTCGGGGTCCGAGCTCCGATAAGCTCGCCCGACCTTCACCTTCTCGGACCCCTAACCATATAAGATCTCGGCTCCGGCAGCCATTTCACACATCTTTGGTCCTCCCCCTCGACGCCAGTGACCTCCTCCACCTCGCCTGAGTGACAGCAGAGCGAGAGAGAGTAGCAGTGAGGCTCGGGATGCTGGGAAGCCTCAGATCCGGCGTTTCCACCGCCGTGCACCGCCGCGAGCGCGCTAAGCCTCGGGACTCGACGATCCCTTGAGGCCATAACCCCCGGAGCTCCAGGAGCTCCAGCCTAGTTGAATGCATCCGCCAGGTAGTTTCTTTAGCTTGTAGGATAGCGTAATTTTAGGATTTTCGATTTTAGCCCCTTTTGCTCCGCCGCCGCAATTCACCGTCTCCGTCCAACCATTTGTCCACCTGACCCGACCACCACCTTCGCCAGACCTCTCTCCATCTTCTTCACCCATCCACCCCCCTGTCTCGCCCCGGAGCAGGGCTACCATCCTCCTACGCCACCACTTCACCGGAGGACCCCACGCTGCCTCATCCTCCATCTTCCACGTGCTCTAACGGGTCGAGGCAGTTTGCCCTCGACCCCGTGTTTCGCCTGTGCATGTTAGAACACCAGAAGGGCCTCATCTGGAGGTCATCAGCTCGAGCACAGGAGGTAGGCTCCATCCGCGTCACCAGAGCTCCTTGGAGCTCCCCAGCGCCATCGGAGCAGCTGAGTAGCTGCGGACCACCGAGACGAAGAGATCCCCCACTCCAGCAGCTCCAAAGGAGGCTCAGCGTGCCCGTGGAGCGCCGACGAAGTTCGATGGCGTCTTGTTCTTCTTGGAGCCTCCTCTACCGTCCGATCTTCCCCGACGCTCCAGAATCTATCCGATCCATCCATTTGAGCAGCTCAGCCATCGTCCGATCCTTTGGAGGGTTGATCATGACCACACAATCAGCCGAAGAGGCGCTCTCGAGCTTTCACCGTCCGATCTCCACGTGCCCTCTTCTCATCCGTTGATCCAGCGAGGGTTTACCCACATCACACCTTAGCCGTCAGATCCTCCACGTAGGAGGCCCTCCGCCGTCAGATCCGAGCGGGTCTCCTTCGAGAGGCGCAGATCACTAGCAGCCGTCAGATCAGCCACGTGGCGTCGTCCCGGCCCTCGGATAATAAGTGGGGTAATTTCACTTAGGCCCCCTCCAATTTTGCATTTTCGTTTCAGTCCTGTAAATATTTTAAGTAGTTATTTTTAGTTTGGTTTAATTGCATAGAGGACCTGGTTGTTTATTTTAATTGCATTTCTACCCCTGTGTATGTTGGACACGTGCATCGTCACGTGAATTTCAGCGATTTTGCAATATCTGAGCTGTAGTTTTTACGTGTTATGGAATGAAATATATTTCTTGATATTTGCACTTATACCCCTATGAGTGTTTTTATTGAACATGTGCTGAATTATTGTGGGTATTTTGCAACTTCGCCCCTGGACTTTTAGCACCTGTTGCTAATAAGTCCGGGGAAGAAAGATTATTACATATAGGTCCCTTTGTGCCCAGCCCACGTGCCGCGCACGTGGGAACCTGGAGAAATTGCACGAGGACCCCCTGAGTTTCTGAGTTTGTTCCCTGCCAGCCCCAGAACTGTATTTAAATTGCAAACAGGTCCCTATGCACTGTAGGCTCTTGTATGTTTTAAATAAAATATCAAATTTTATCCAAATTGAGTGAAAATTGGATACATGGCTCCTGCCACTGTGTAGAATTTTCACCAATTTTTGGGAATATTTTTGAGCCCTTTTAGTATTTTTAAAAATTCAAAAACCCTTATGTTTCTACCTGTTCAGATTATAAAATCCAAAAAAATTATAAAAACCTCTTTAAAAATTCTAAAAAAATCAGATTTTGTGTGATTTTGTGTCTTTGATTTTCTGGCCACTTTTAGTCATTTTTGGATTTATAAAAATTATAAAAATTGAAAAACCCCTAAAAACCCATAAAAACTCTAAAAATTCATAGAAAAACCAAAAATTAATAAACCCTCTTCCTGATTTTTCCTTTTTGTTTATATTTTCCATGAAAAATACTTCAGGCCTTGGTTAGATCATTTGATATTTTTAAATGGTCTTGGGAGCCTGATTGGACAGTTTTCCCTTATTTCCGCCTTGTTTTATGTTTAGAAAATTCTATAAAAATCTGAAAATTATCAAAAATTCACCAAAAACAGTAAAAAATCTATAAAACTAAAAATATTTTTGTTGGAATTTTTAGAGCATTTTTGAGTAATTAAATAATTGCTTGATGTTGTGTTTATTTGCCTTTTTATTATTTTCTTCATATTTAAAAATCCAAAAAAATATAAAAATATTAAAAATCCACCAAAAAAATATTTGTTTATATTTTCTTTATTTTAGACTACTTCGTAGGCCGCAAGGCCAATCTACGCTCCCTGAGTCCGACCCTGGGTGCTACACCAGGCTAATCTCATAACCAAGGTCACTATTTGTTTTTTATTATTTTATTTGCTTGATTGGTGGTCTGTCCTTCATTTTTTGTTGAGCTAAGATCTCTATCGATTCGGGTCGCAACGACCCGAGAGTGATTTATTTTTACCTGATCCAGATTGATGAATTTTCGGCTCATCAGAACCATCGATCCGGCGATGACCATCGCCGTGCGTCGCCGTGAGGTGCGCTCAGCCTCAGGACACGACAAACCCTTGAGGTATTGACCCCCGGAGCTCCGCCAGCTCCAGCACAGTCAACTTCCTCCGCCAGGTAGCTCCGATAGCTTGTAGGTTACCCAGATTTCCGTTTTTCGATTTTCAGTTCTTTTATCTCCGCCATGGTCGCCCGCCATCTCTGACTATACATTTGCCATTCCGACCACCCCTTCACGCTCACCAGTCTTCTCTCCACCTGCTACACCCCTACAGTCCCCCTGACTCGCCCCGGAGCAGGGATTTCGACCTCCACCGTCGTCGCTTCGCCGGAGGTCTCTGCCCCGACGCACCACAGCACCCATTTCACCCACTGACGGGTCGAGGCACTTTGACCTCGAACCAGGAGTTGTTCTATGCACTTTGTAGGTCGAAAGGGACCCATCTGAGGGTCCGAGCACTTCGCCACAACAGCTCCAGCTCTCCGACGTCGCCAAGCCACTCCAGTGAACCTTGGCCTCATCGGAGGGCCTTACCAGCAGCGGACCAGCCCATGCTATCTATTCCCCACCTCAGCAGCTTCAGAGGACCTCTCCACTGCAAGTATCTAGCCGACGAACTCTGCCGGCGAGCTGTTCTTGGAGGATCCTCCGTCACCGTCCGATCGTGCCCGCTCGCCCAGTTCTGTTCTAGATCGTCCATCTGCCAGGAGCTAGCAGTCGTCGGATCCTTATCAGGAGCTCATCTGGAGCGTCCATCGCAGAGGAGAGGCGTACACGCACCAAAGCCATTAGATCATCCATGTGGTGCGCCCTCGTCCATCAGATCCGAGCTGGGGTTCTTCGAAGAGGCAGCAGCGCTCCTCCACCGTTCGATCTCACACGTGGTGTGCCTCCAGCTGAAGATCTCAATAAGGGGTAATTTACTTGTAGGCCCCTCTGTTTATTGCGTTTCATATTTAGTCCTGTAAATATTTAGATTAGTTCTTTTTATTTTGGGTATTTTGCATAGAGGACCTCCGATTTACTTTATTTGTATTTCAGTCCCTGTGTGTTGCGCGTGCACTTTGGGCTTTTTGCATGTTGGCCCCCTGAGCTTTGTACACATGTTATTATTTGGTCCCTGAAAATTGTTTCTTTACATATAGGTCCCTGTGCACTGTGGGCCTCTGTTTTATTTAAATAAAATAGCAAATTAAACCCAAATTGTGTGAAATTTGGATACGTGGCTCCTTCCACCGCGTGAAAATTTCACCAAAAATTTGGTACATTTTTTAGGCTTTTTCATATTTTTAAAAATTAAAAAAACTATTGTTTTTGCTTCTGTCTGATTTAGAAAATCATTAAAAATATAAAAACTATTTTAAAAATTCTAAAAAAATAGGATGTGTTAATTTTGGGCTGTTGATTTTCTGTGCAATTTTGGCTATTTTTGGATATATATATAAACCTTAAAAATTTAAAAAATCTAAAAAACTTATAAAAATTTTAAAAAATTGTAGAAAACTCAAAAAATCATAAACTCTTTTTCTAATTTTTCTTGTTGTTTCTACTTCTCATGAAAATTGCTTCCAGGATGATATAGATCCATTGGACATTTTTTATGGGTCTTACAGATCTGGTTGTACAGTAGCACCCTATTTTTGCTATTTTTGATTTTAGAAAATTGTATAAAATTGGAAAAATCTTAAAAATTCATCAAAAACACTAAAAAACCTAAAAAGCATAAAATTATTTTTGTTTGAATTTTTGGAGCATTTTTTAGTGTTTAAATAATTGGTTGAGTGTGCTTGTTTTTATCTTTTCTTATTTTTCTTTCTTACTAAAAAATCCAACATAGGTGTATTTTTAGTGCCACTTTGTATACTACATAGGTGTATAATTGTATCTTTGTATTTATGTATCATATTTGACCTCATCTCCATCTTTGGTCAACATGAAACTTGTAGATCTCATCGAGATCTGCAACTTTCATGTTTTGAGTTTTTCCAAATTCGGCTCCCTCTTCTCTCTACACATGTATTTTCTTCCAGCCACTCACAGCAGGCCACGTGGCGCCCTCTGGTTGCGCCACGCGGCCCGCTCCCCTTGCCTCATCCGCCTCATCTTCCAGCCGTTGGATCTCCTCCTGAGATCCAACGACTCCAGGTGTTCCACACACGCCCCATTGCCTGAGCCATCAGATCATCTCCTGCCTTCATCATCACCGTTCATAAGCGCCTTAAGCAGAGCTCGCCACGTGTCAAATCCTCAACCCTCTGATCGACCTCTGCCTTTCCATCTCAGCCGCGTTTTCCGCCTTTCCATCTCAGCCGCTTGATCAACCCTAACTGCTCATCCTCGCCGCTTGCTAGCGCTTCGCCCGTAGCTCGCCACGTGGTTCAACCGCAACCCATCATCACCGCGCCCCGATCTAATCCTACCCAGCCATTACCTCTTCGATCACCACCGTTGGATCACAAGATCCAACGGTGGAGACTTCGTCTCCTACCTCCGGGCCCCCCTCTCTCCCACGATCTCGATCTTGCGCGAGATGTCGCCCCCTTTCTATTTTCGTCTCCACCTCATCCACCCTCTCCGACCGCCAACACCACCACGATGGAGACCACTCCTCCCTCACCCTCGCCAGCTCCCTCGCTTCCCACGACTCCCACCAGAGTCGCCCCACGTCGACCACAAACCTCACCTCGTCACCAGCCAACCCATCACCTTCATCCTATAAATCATCGCCCTCCGGCCACTGTCACGCCCATCCGCCACTCCAGAGAGCTTCCCTGAGCTCTGATCCTTCAATTGGTGACAGCAATTCGATGATTCATCGAGCGAAGAAGGGCTTCTTCTCCGGCGAGATCCACGACACCTCCGCCGTGTCGCAGCCACTCCTCCGAGCAGCTGCTGGAGCTCGGGACACCACCGGTCCCTCGAGCGACGACCTGGACCCCAAAAGGGAGGTCCAATCCCCAGGTGAACCCCTCCATCCATCTCCGATCTTCGATTCCTTTTTCTTCACATTTTCTCGCATTTTATTTGCTGCCACCGGTCACCCTCTCGCTTCCATTCCATCTCGCTGAGCTTCGCGTCGAAGCTCCCATCTTCGCGGTAGCTTTCACGACCTCCGACGATGCACGTCAACCTTCATCAGCTCCAGCTCCGCCACTTGGCCGGAGCACCATCGCCTAACCAATCTCCATCACGCCTTAGGCCTCGCCGACTACCTCCACCTCTCCACAAACGCACGCACGAGCTCCGGCTCTATCTTTAACACTTGCAGGTGCCCCGCTTCTCATTGAACGGAAGCTCGCCGGAGTCATCTTCGAGCTTCGTCGCCAGCAACCTCCGAAGGCCCTCTCCCGCTCCTGAGACCATCAGCGCCTTCGCCGCGTCACCACGCTCCTGCTGGGACATCTCCGACACCTCGGAGAGCTTCATCGGCATCTGGAGGAATGGGCGGAGCTCTAGCCACCTCGTCGGAGCCCAGCCATCTCCTCCGCAGGCAGCGGAGGCCCGTTGAAGGAGAAGCTCCAGCTGCCGTTCGATCAACTTGATCGAATGGTAGACCTCGAGCCACGCGTCAGCACCGACACCCCTTGGATCAATCTTGATCCAAGGGCCTTCAGCTTGCCACGTAGCCTCGGCCCGAGCCTCCTCTCCGAGCTGAGGTTCGGGGCGTCCGAGCCTCACTCCAGACCTCCAGAAGCACCCGAGCCTCGGCCCGAGCCTCCGCAGCCATCCGAGCCTAGGCCGCCCACGTGAGGAGCACGTGCGGCCTAGGAATTTTACACAGAGGCCCCTGGAGCTTTCCAATATTGCAAAAAGGTCCCTGTGATGCAGACCCCACGTGAGGAGCACGTGCCCTGTGGAAATTTGCACTCGAGTCCCCAACATTATAGGTAATTGCATTTTAGTCCCTGTCCGCATATTTGCTTATTGTATTTCTATTTTTCTGTATTGCATTTACACCCATGTGTTTGCACGCATCCCTAGGTTGCATTTTACATCATTTTTCAAATCTAAAAATTGCATTTTGTTGAGAAATTTGTCCTCTGTTTATTGGTTCACGTGTCACATTTTTGTAATTTCAGTAGAATTATTAATGAATTAATTGGTGCATTTTTGAGATATTTTGCCCAGTGACACCTTTTAATTTGTGGTTAATTCTCTGTGCCTCCAAAAATCATCAAAAATTCACAGTAGCTTAAGGATAGTATTCTTAACATACCATAAAAATTTCATGTCATTTACACACATATTGAGGTCTAAATAAATTGTTGAGTGATTTTCTTATATTAGCTTTAGATAATTCATTTCACAGTGAAATTAAGATCTTTCAATTTTCCTGGATCCCTTATCATTAGTGCTATCTAGGATAATTTTAGTTCTTGAAAAAATTGTGGTTTGTTATTTATTAAAAATTAAATATTGAAAATCACCCTATCTGCATATTTAATTTCCAATAAATCCATTTAGTGTCTGAAAAATCCAAAAAAATTAGGGTAACTCATTTTCATCATAATTAAGCATCTGGCCAATTTTGAGAATTTTTTGACTTCATTTGATATCTTAATTAAATTAAACGATAAATTGGCCTGCATGTTTGCATAAGTCTGCATAGAAATTAAAAAGAACAAAAAAAATACTTCCTCGAAAATCCAACACTTGGATACCTGCTAAAATTCACCTAAGGAGACAGATGCCTCCCTGAGATCGACCTTGGACTTCACCAAGTAAAAAAAATTCTACCGCTTAAAATTAACTTAACATTAATTTGATAAGTGGTTTTTGACTAGCCTCTCGTATCCGACTGCAACGAAATACTAACATTAATTTGGACATTAATTTGACCGGATTAACATAGGGTGCGGGGCACTTATCAAAATGGCGCCGTTGCCGGGGAGGCACAGCTTAGGTTAATTTTAGCAAATTTTTGAGTGTTTGATTTTCCTTCCCCGTGTAGTCTGACCCCCGGTTTTCTTGTAATTAGTTTTCTCTCTCCTTTATTTCTTGCATTATTTTTATGTCACTCTCTGACCTCAATTTGTTTTTGTGCGATGACCGCGAGGAGTCGACGACGCTTCGAAGACTTAGCATTTTAATTTTTATTGAGTGGAAGAGAGGCTTTGTATTTCAGTTTATTTCATTTCTTTTTCGCATCATTTCCAGCGGTTCCCGTTTGGGATCTCGCGTATGTAAGTATAGTGGAACTGTGTCCTGTGTGCTGTGTGGGTGATTGTAATTTAGATTGCACGAGCGGCTCCTCGAGCCACTCTAGGATTTGCTTGTGCTCGTAAATTATTAGGACCACACAATACACTTAAAAGACACACCTAGACCGCAGTACTTAGTCAAATTAAACTGTTCTTCACGCTAATAGAACCGCCTGTCTAGGAGCGGCTTTCATCGCTTGCATTTGCATTTAGAGTAAAAAGCTTTCAATTCTGTATTGCATCCTGCATAAAAAAAGCGAAGGGATCACTGTAAGTATTCTTCACTCAGCATAAGCATCATCGATTTTTCGTGCATCGGCTTTTCTCGATTTCCCCCTCTGATTTTCTCATTTAAATTAAACAGGAAATTGGGACTGTCCGATAGGCGTGCTTTGTGGTGGACTTAACAAGTGATAACCTAACTTAAAAATCGGGACTGCTAAACAGTATTGACCAAAAAAAAGAGGAATAAAATTTGAAAATTATTTGCGGGAGATTAATCCCCGACCTTGTATTCAGGCTGAGTGAGGGTACTTGAGTGTGTGTGAACACATTAAGGTAGAGCCCAAATCCCCGTCTTCCATATCACGTTCTAACTGATCCTAGCAAATATCACAAGCCGAATAATTTCAGATTCTTTGACTAGTACCAAGTAGCCTCCGCCTGTCTCAGGTAGATAGGGGCGAAATTGCGGTACTTTGCGACAAGCTGCCAGTAACCCCCCGGGGTGAAGTTCCGGCCTTGTCAGCCTCCGCCTGCTTGCAGGTAGATAGGGGTGTGGTCACTGAATCCATCAGCTTAGGATAGGAGCGAAGAAAGGAAGGAGCGGCGGTATCTTAGGCGACAGGATAAACAGGGAAGACGCATCCGGCTCTGAGCCGACTTCCCTATAGGCCGCGTAATCCTTGCTATTTTGCTTGAAAATCACACTTAAAAACTACAAGATTAATTGGACTCGACTTCGAGTCCTTCACTGTGTTGAGTGTGAAACCAGGGTCTTGGATTATTCTTTTTGCTTGCTTCAGGTAGGAGTAAAATCCTATCTTCTTCTCACTTCATCAAGATGAGTGACTGGGGAGATCTCGACGCATTATTCACTGATCTCTCTATGAGTCCCCCAAGCAACTCATCTTTATCGGTCCGAGCGCACCTTGGACCACCCAGGACTCATGACCCTCTTGAGTCCTGGTTCCCCCATGCTCAGGGTGGTTACTCTCAAACCAACCCTTTTATCTCCTCCGAGATTGCTGAGGAAGACCATCGCCTCAGTAATCCCTTCCTTGATTTGCCCTCTAACACCGATATTATTTCCCAATCCCCAGAACTAGAGGACAAGATGCCGCCAAGGATGCCACCAGATGAGGACCAGATACGACAGATTCTTAATCGCCTCGCCGAAGCCGAACAGAAGAATGCAGATCTCACGGCGCGGATGGGACAGATCATAGTAGCTGGAGGGATCGACCGATCAATGGTCGATACCTACAACCCGGCGGAGAAAGAGATCCAGAACTGGTTAGCACCCGCAGTTCCCGCCCAGGCATTCGAGCTGAAGCCCCACTTCCTTAGTCTGCTTCCGAAGTTCAACGGAAACCTCAGCGAAGAACCATACACTTTTCTCCGTGACTTCGAACTGGTGTGCAATAATCTTAGCCATCCCAATGTTGGCCCAGATTATATCCGACTGAAGGCCACCCCTTTTGCCTTAGGAGATAAGGCTGCTCATTGGTTGAAGAACTTAGGGGTGGTATGTACTACCTGGATGCAGTTCAAGGACCTTTTCTTGAAGAAGTTCTACCCTCTCAGTAGGACTAATCAGATGAGAACGAAGATCGCCAGCTTCGCTC
Source organism: Ottelia alismoides (assembly GCA_037367405.1). NCBI lineage: Eukaryota > Viridiplantae > Streptophyta > Magnoliopsida > Alismatales > Hydrocharitaceae > Ottelia > Ottelia alismoides. The sequence continues at coordinate 113,757 of JAZKJV010005704.1, read as the reverse complement.
AAGGACCCAGTGAACCTTTCCATGAAGCTTGGGATAGGTTCAATGACTTAGTGCAGAAATGCCCATGCCACGGCATTTCGAAGGCGATCTTAGTCCAGACCTTGTTCTGTGGTCTAACCCCAGAGATGCAGGGGTTAGTCAGTGCCGCCTGTGGAGGAAGCTATCTGAACAAAAACGAGCATGCTGTATGGAAGATCCTAGAGCAGATGGCGGAAACCGGCAGGTCACAGGCCACAAGGGCCTATCAGTTGTCTCCCTCAATCCTATCCAATGAGACAACTCGAAGGACTGTAGCAGATCTGACTGAGGACCTCATCCCCAGCATGGGGATGATTGCCGACAAGCTTACCATGGTCGAGCAGATCCACAAGAGAGTCGCGGAGATGGAGTCTCTTTCGAGCCTTCCAAAGAAAGTGGAGGAACTCTCTGAAAAGGTAGCTAAGATCAAGCTACCTACCCCTTCTGCACCACCTGTACCTGTACATCGAGTCCATCTTGTGCAGGAACAGGCACCGGGGTCTCAGAGCAGCTGGGACCAGACTTACACCCAGCAGAACCATCATGCACCCCCACAAGTGGAGACGGAATACGAGGAGCCTGCGCTAGTATATGAGATCAACGGGCTTTGGTATAGCCGTGACCCGATAGTCCGGCAGATCGAGATGGGGAAGGATCAGCAACACCGGCCATCCCCAGTCTACCAAGAAACCAGGTCCGTTGCCATACCGCGCTTCCAGTCCAGGCCAGAACAGGGGTACCAGCCACAGCAGCGCACCTACCAGCAGGGGCCAGCACCGTCCCATCAGCAGCAGCAGTATCGGCATGGCCAGCAGGGCCAATACAGGACCACATCTACACAGCAGCAAGCCCAGCCAACCGAATTGGAGTCTCTCACCTTGGCGATCCAGACCCTGTCTGATAGGGTCCAACAGATGCAGAATGACTACCTGGACATGAGGACCGACATCAATCGGGTCTCTCGTAACCAGGACCAACAAATGGCGCCAAGGACCCCAATTCCCGCACAGGTTCAGGCCAACCCAAACAGCTTACACCAGGGCCAGAACCGACCTCGAGATCAGGTATATTATTCAGATAATTATTTATCTGAATATGAGATCCTTTCGTACGATAATGTAAATCATATGTCCCTCAGGAGCGGAAGGACCGTGACCATACCTGATCGGGCACGGGCACAGAAGGAAGGAGCCTCCGAGACTCTATCTGAGGAGAACTCGGAGAAAGAAGAGGAGGAGCATCACCACCACCAACACCGGCGGAAGAAGAGGACATCTGAGTCCTCGAAGCAGCATTCTCGTATTTGCATAGAGTCAGACGACACCGATGAAGAGCCCGCACCTCCATCTGAGGAGGATCGTCCAGAAGAAGCGGAAGAAGCGTCACCGGTTTCGCCTCAGCATTTTCTTTTTAGTCAGAGTCAGAGTCCGAGTCTGTATCAGAGTCAGAGTCATGTTAAGAACTCAGTTCCCGAAATTAATGAGAAGATTTCAGTTTCCGAACCTGAGTTGGAGTCAATAATCCCTTTCCCCCGAGCTCTCAAAGGTGGAAAGAAGAAAACGAAGAAAATCCAAAAAGATGACCCTGAGATGGCTGAATTCTGCAATAAACACATCAAGGTCACAATCCCTTTTGACAAGTTCGTGGAAATGACCCCTGCATTCCAAAAATACCTTAAGGTGAGATGCACACCTACTAGGGTTAGCAGGAAGACCAAAAGCTGTGTTGAGAAACACGTTTTATCAGTAGCCACGACTTGTGCAATTAAGAACTCGTTTCCTCGGAAACGAAGAGACATAGGTGCACATTATGTAGTGAGTCATGTTGATGACATCGCGTTTGCACGCACTCTCCTGGACAATGGTTCCTCAATCAATTTGATGCCCACATCCCTCTATGAGCGGCTTAATCTCGGACCTCTTAGGAAATCTAGAGCTCTTCTACAGTTCGCTGACAAATCAACTAAGAGGTCCCAAGGAGAGTTAAGGAACATTGTGATCAAAGTCGAGGGGCAAGAATACATGGTGGACTTCACTATCCTAGATATGGAAACCCCTCGCAATTGGAGAGATTCCCAGATCATTCTAGGTAGGCCCTTCCTCAGAACAGCGGGGGCCTTATTTGATTATAAGAATGGGAAGATTCAGTTCCAAACTCCAGGCGGAGATGAGGAACTTGAAATGAAGCAGACAAGATGGCAGAGACCGGATTCCGAATCCAGCACCGAGTACTCTTCTACCGGAACAGACTGCGAGCAAGTAGACATAGTTGGGCCATGGAGACAGAACCCAGCCAGCACCGATGTGTCCATCTCCTTCGAAGATGATCCAGTGCATGAGTCAGTCTGCGAGATCCTCAGGAACGAGTACAGCTTTGAGCCTGCATCGCCCTACATCTTCGATGACGTAGAGGCCCAGTGGGGCATGTCAGTCCTTACATCCTTAGGACAATCGGAAGATGAGGATGACGAGTCGGACGAGGCGTTTGCCGATTGCATGGAGACCTTTGACGATCCGACTCCAGAGCCGAACTTGGTGGCCGCTATCACAGAAAACGATCCAGCCACTTCCAACACTGAACCAAATCAGATTGGGCCAGATTTTCTAGACGATCACACTATTCCTAAGCTCAAACCCCTACCCACAACCTTGAAATATGCCTTCCTTGCGGGCCAAGACAAGAAATTTCCGGTCATCATCAGTTCGCAATTGACCGAGGAGCAGGAATCTCGCTTGCTAGAGATCCTGGAGAAAAACCGCAAGGCGATAGGCTGGAGCATTTCCGATCTCCACGGGATAAATCCCGCTCTGTGTTCGCACCATATTTACCTTGAGAATGAGGCCAAACCCTCTCGTGAATTCCAACGCCAGTTGAATCCAAATTTACGAGAGGTCGTGAAGAAGGAGATAGAAAAATGGTACGACGCGGGTTTCATTTACCCCATCCCCGACTCTAAGTGGGTGGCCCCAATCCATGTTGTCCCGAAGAAGTCGGGAATTCAGACGACCACCAACGAGGACAGAGAGGAGATCGTGACGAGAGTACCCACGTCGTGGCGCGTCTGTGTGGATTACAGACACCTGAATGCCGCGACGAAGAAGGATCATTTCCCCCTACCGTTCATTGATCAGATATTAGAAAGACTAGCGGGGAAAGAATTCTTATGTTTCCTAGATGGGTTCTCGGGCTACAATCAAGTAGCCATAGCTCCAGATTACCAGGAAAAGACCACGTTTACATGCCCCTTTGGTACCTATGCTTTCAGGCGCATGCCTTTTGGGCTATGCAATGCTCCAGGTACTTTTCAAAGGTGCATGATTGCTGTATTCGCCGAAATGGTCGGCGAATTCCTGGAAGACTTCATGGATGACTTCTCGGTCCACGACGATTCTTTCGATTCCTGTCTTAGGAATTTGGACCGAGTCCTCAAGAGATGTTGTGAGGTTAATCTGGTGCTCTCCTGGGAGAAAAGTCACTTCATGGTGACGGAGGGCATAGTGTTGGGGCATGTCATCTCCAAGAGAGGAATGGAGGTTGACCCTGCCAAGGTGGATGTGATCAGACGACTCCAGCCACCAACCAACGTAAGGCAGTTGCGGTCGTTCCTCGGGCATGTTGGATTTTATCGGAGATTTATTAAGGATTTTTCTAAGATTGCCTGACCGCTAACTGAGATTTTAGGCAAAGACATGGAGTTTATTATGGATCACAAATGTCTTGAGGCCTTTAAGCTTTTACAAGGAATGATCATGGACACACCCATCCTACAAGCCCCAGATTGGTCTCTACCTTTTGAGATCATGACGGACGCCTCTGATTATGTTGTTGGGGCTGTGTTGGGACAAAGAAGAGATGGCGTCCCGTTTGCAATCCACTACGCAAGCAAGGTGCTTGATTCTGCCCAGCTTAACTATACAGTTACAGAAAAGGAAATGCTTGCGGTAGTGTTTGCCTTGGACAAATTCAGATCTCACCTAATTGGATCCAAGGTAACTGTGTTCACGGACCACACGACACTACGGTATTTGATGGAGAAGAAGGACGCGAAGGCGTGTCTTCTTCGTTGGATTTTACTTATCCAGGAGTTTGATTTGGACATCCGTGATAAACCTGGAAAGAAGAACGTAGTTGCCGATCATCTTTCGCGTCTCGAAGATCTTAATACTTCCGAGGTTTCACCAATTCGAGACTCCTTCCTTGACGAGTCGATTTTTGTTATCGACTCACTCCCATGGTACACCAATATCGTGAATTATCTTGTCTCCAAGAAAGTTCCCGAAGATTGGCCCAAGAACCAAATCGACCGACTAAAGTCGGACGCTAGACACTACCATTGGGAGGATCCGATCCTTTTCTTTGAAGGATCGGATTGTGTCTGGAGACGTTGTATTCCTCAGGAGTACCAGAGTGTCCTTTCTTTATGCCATAGCTTGGAGGTAGGAGGACACCACTCCGGGAAGAGGACCGCATGGAAGGTGCTTCAGTGTGGCTTCTACTGGCCGACTCTGTTTCGCGATGCCGCCGCCTTCGCGAAGTCGTGCCCAGTTTGCCAGAGAATGGGAGAAACCGTTGGTTCCAAGGATGAGATGCCAATGCAGCCGGTCATCATTTGTGATGTCTTTGACGCCTGGGGCATCGATTTCATGGGCCCATTTCCTATCAGCCACGGGTTCGAATACATCCTTCTTGCGGTAGATTATCTGTCTAGATGGGTGGAGGCTATCCCAACCCGAGCCGCAGACAGCAGGACTGTCTGTAAGTTCATCAGAGAGCACACAATCTCTAGGTTCGGGATCCCCAAAATGATGATATCAGACGGGGGTAGCCACTTTATGAATCGGGAGGTGAAGAAACTCCTGAAGGACTATGGCGTCGAACACCGTGTCGTGAGTCCTTACCACCCACAAACCAATGGTATGGCTGAGGTGTCAAATAGGGAGGTGAAGACCATATTGCAAAAGCTTGTCCGCCCGAACAGGAAGGACTGGTCTCAGATCTTGGATCAAGTCCTCTGGGCGTATAGGACGGCTTACAAGACACCGTTAGGCACCTCCCCGTTCCGAATGGTATTCGGAAAGCCGTGCCATTTTCCCGCAGAGTTAGTGCACAAATCAGAATGGGCAATAAAGAAGGTCAACTGGAACACACACCTGGGACAGAAGCAGAGAGACATGGATCTGAATGAGCTTGTGGAAGTCAGAAACCGAGCATACGACAAAAGTTTGGTGTACAAGGACAAGGTGAAGCGTTGGCATGATAGATATATCAGACGAAAGACCTTTGTTCCTGGACAGAAGGTATGGTTGTTCAATGCTAGGCTGAAGATTTTCCAAGGCAAATTGAAGTCTAAGTGGACGGGCCCATTTGTCGTCCGTACGGTGCATGATAGTGGATGTGTCGAGATCTCAGATCTCGCAGATGACGCACCGACATTCCTAAATGGGCAGCTGTTGAAGCACTTCATCGAATCCAATGAACAGTTAGTCCACGTGGAGGAGATTGTATTCATGCGCGAGACAGATACAACAGATACACCTCAAGCCGCGTATGAGACCTTGCAACAGTGAACCCCAGCCATCAGCAGCATCTTGAAAGATTCAGACCGACTCATCTGTGTATACCATCAGTCTTGTACATCCTATCCTTTTCCCCCGCGACTCTAGTAACCCATCCCCATATCATCGAACCATTATCTTGGACTATACTTAGGATAACCAGATCCTAAGTATAGGAGGGAGGGGTCACCTGAGTCGGTTCACTGTACATTCTCCAGATCACATTGGTCCTCATACTCATTTCCTACCGATACTTAGGCTAACCTGAGCCTAAGTATAGGGGGGACCGATGCCCGCATTGTATACTCATCCTTCCCTTGTCTGCCCCATTTTTGATCTTATTCTACACTTAGGCTGCCAGAGCCTAAGTATAGGGGGGCAGGACGACTTCTATACATTGTTGTTACTTTTGCTCTCCTACGCTTAGCACGAGCTATATCTTTTTCCTCGCTCTTCGTGCTCTAAGGACATAGCACACGCTAAGTATAGGGGGGCGTGTATATATTACATATATACTTACCCATAGCTCGTACTTTCGCGTATTTTCGCGTATTTTTTTTACAGTAATTACGGGTGGGTAAAAATCGAAAAAAAAAATTTGAAAATGAAAAGAGGCTTCTTACCATCTCTGTATCCAAGAAAAAGAAAAAGAGTCTTGCATTTTCATAGCATGACATCTCATCTCATCTGCATAACTTTGCATATGCAAAGTGAAAAGCTAGTGGGTTCTGGACCAAGTTATGAGTAGATATTAAGGATGGACTTGATTTGACCTTAATCCACCTAATTTCAGAGGAACCTTATAGGAACTGGAGTTAAGATTTCTCAGGTCAAGTGACTTAATTCTTTGAGTCCGCAAGTCTATGTTCACAGGTCGTCTTGATTAGTCTAAGTAGAATATCTCGTGCATACGCAGGATTCTTTTAGATAATGACCTAACTTGGACAAGCACTATGCACGTAGCTCTTCATTGATGAGGTGGTGAGGAGGTAGAATCCTGTAGCTTGGAGTAGCACACAGGTGGAAACATCCGTCCTCCTCTAGGGAGGGTAGTGCATCTCAACCTAGTCTGGTGGTGTTGACATCTAAGGACAGGATGCTGTGGGTTGCAATAATGCTTCAAAAGAGGGATAGTCTACTGACTCAAGAGGAAAAACTCCTGATGTACATGCTGTATTTTTGAAAAAAAATGCAAAAACTCCAAAAAAATCAGACAGGTCCAAGAGAAAATAAAATACCTGTCGGAGTATGTATACTAGTAAAGAAATGCAGCTAGATGACTTGGCTACACTGGTCAGGCATCCCGGGATAGGTAGCTACACTGGCTACCGTCCATTCTCTTCTCTACCCCCTCCTCTTGAGTTGGTCGCACTTGAACTTAGAAGGGAATACCCCTCTCCTCGAGGAAAGAGTTACTGGATCAGGTTATTGAGTTACCTTGTTAGAGGAGGCTGGTTCCGAGCCATTTCTGATGTGAAGAGTTACCTATCACTTACACAGTACAAGTAAGAATCATAGTCATCAGAAATTTGCGTTTGAGGATTTGTTCTGACCTGACTATTGAGGAGTCTTGAATAGAAGACTTGTGGAACTTGAAGTCTGTTAGGTCTTAAGTTCAGGTCCAAATAAGGTTCCGCCACACAACTAATCCAAAGGTCGAGTCAGGCTCCATTTTCAACTTTTGTTCATGACCTTGGTATGGAACCCAAAATCATTTCACTCTTGCATTTCATTTAGTTGCTCGGGGACGAGCAAGGTTTAAGTATAGGGGGTTGATGAATATGTGATTCATCACTTCAAAAGTCAAAAATAGAGCCTTGTTCCCGAGAAAACAGATGCATTTTCCCTTTATATTGCATAAATAGCACTCATGCATGCATACATAATTCATACATTTTAGCAGTCCATTTGCATTTAAATAAGATGCCAAAAATCCCCCTTGTAATTTAGCCAATAAAGCCTGAGAGCCCCTGTACACTAAAATACACATAAATCCCTCATACAAACTCCGAAATAGGTCTACTCACTCTTAGAATACTACATATTAAAAGACATTTAAAATGAGACTAATTTCATCCAATTTGGAGCTTGTATGAGAAAGTTGGGTTTTTGGGCCACTTTGTATACTACATAGGTGTATAATTGTATCTTTGTATTTATGTATCATATTTGACCTCATCTCCATCTTTGGTCAACATGAAACTTGTAGATCTCATCGAGATCTGCAACTTTCATGTTTTGAGTTTTTCCAAATTCGGCCCCCTCTTCTCTCTACACATGTATTTTCTTTCAGCCACTCACAGCAGGCCACGTGGCACCCTCTGGTTGCGCCACGCGGCCCGCTCCCCTTGCCTCATCCGCCTCTTCTTCCAGCCGTTGGATCTCCTCCTGAGATCCAACGACTCTAGGTGTTCCACGCACGCCCCATTGCCTGAGCCGTCAGATCATCTCCTGCCTTCATCATCACCGTTCATAAGCGCCTTAAGCAGAGCTCGCCACATGTCAAATCCTCAACCCTCTGATCGACCTCTGCCTTTCCATCTCAGCCGCGTTTTCCGCCTTTCCATCTCAGCCGCTTGATCAACCCTAACTGCTCATCCTCGCCGCTCGCTAGCGCTTCGCCCGCAACTCGCCACGTGGTTCAACCGCAGCCCATCATCACCGCGCCCCGATCTAATCCTACCCAGCCATTACCTCTTCGATCACCACCGTTGGATCACAAGATCCAACGGTGAAGACTTCGTCTCCTACCTCCGGGCCCCCCTCTCTCCCACGATCTCGATCTTGCGCGAGACGTCGCCACCTTTCTATTTTCGTCTCCACCTCATCCACCCTCTCCGACCGCCAACACCACCATGATGGAGACCACTCCTCCCTCACCCTCGCCAGCTCCCTCGCTTCCCACGACTCCCACCAGAGTTGCCCCACGTCGACCACAAACCTCACCTCGGCACCAGCCAACCCATCACCTTCATCCTATAAATCATCGCCCTCCGACCACTGTCACGCCCATCCGCCACTCCAGAGAGCTTCCCTGAGCTCTGATCCTCCAATTGGTGACAGCAATTCGTCGATTCATCGAGCGAAGAAGGGCTTCTTCTCCGGCGAGATCCACGACACCTCCGCCGCATCGCAGCCACTCCTCCGAGCAGCTGCTGGAGCTCGGGACACCACCGGTCCCTCGAGCGACGACCTGGACCCCAAAAGGGAGGTCCAATCCCCAGGTGAACCCCTCCATCCATCTCCGATCTTCGATTCCTTTTTCTTCACATTTTCTCGCATTTTATTTGCTGCCACCGGTCACCCTCTCGCTTCCATTCCATCTCGCCGAGCTTCGCGTCGAAGCTCCCATCTTCGCGGTAGCTTTCACGACCTCCGACGACGCACGCCAACCTTCATCAGCTCCAGCTCCGCCACTTGGCCGGAGCACCATCGCCTACCCATCTCCATCACGCCTTAGGCCTCGCCGACTACCTCCACCTCTCCACAAACGCACGCACGAGCTCCGGCTCTATCTTTAACACTTGCAGGTGCCCCGCTTCTCATTGAACGGAAGCTCGCCGGAGTCATCTTCGAGCTTCGTCGCCAGCAACCTCCGAAGGCCCTCTCCCGCTCCTGAGACCATCATCGCCTTCGCCGTGTCGCCACGCTCCTGCTGGGACATCTCCGACACCTCGGAGAGCTTCATCGGCATCTGGAGGAACGGGCGGAGCTCTAGCCACCTCGTCGGAGCCCAGCCATCTCCTCCGCAGGCGGCGGAGGCCCGTTGAAGGAGAAGCTCCAGCTACCGTTCGATCAACTTGATCGAACGGTAGACCTCGAGCCACGCGTCAGCACCGACACCCCTTGGATCAATCTTGATCCAAGGGCCTTCAGCTTGCCACGTAGCCTCGGCCCGAGCCTCCTCTCCGAGCCGAGGTTCGGGGCGTCCGAGCCTCACTCCAGACCTCCAGAAGCACCCGAGCCTCGGCCCGAGCCTCCGCAGCCATCCGAGCCTAGGCCGCCCACGTGAGGAGCACGTGCGGCCTAGGAATTTTACACAGAGGCCCCTGGAGCTTTCCAATATTGCAAAAAGGTCCCTGTGAAGCAGACCCCACGTGAGGAGCACGTGCCCTGTGGAAATTTGCACTCGAGTCCCCAGCATTATATGTAATTGCATTTTAGTCCCTGTCCGCATATTTGCTTATTGTATTTCTATTTTTCTGTATTGCATTTACACCCCTGTGTTTGCACGCATCCCTAAGTTGCATTTTACATCATTTTTCAAATCTAAAAATTGCATTTTGTTGAGAAACTTGTCCTCTGTCTACTGATCCACGTGTCACATTTTTGTAATTTCAGTAGAATTATTAATGAATTAATTGGTGCATTTTTGAGATATTTTGCCTAGTGACACCTTTTAATTTGTAGTTAATTCTCTGTGCCTCCAAAAATCATCAAAAATTCACAGTAGCTTAAGGACAGTATTCTTAACATACCATAAAAATTTCATGTCATTTACACACATATCGAGGCCTAAATAAATTGTTGAGTGATTTTCTTATATTAATTTTAATTAATTCATTTCATAGTGAAATTAAGATCTTTCAATTTTCCTGGATCCCTTATCATTAGTGCTATCTAGGATAATTTTAGTTCTTGAAAAAATTGTGGTTTGTTATTTATTAAAAATTAAATATTGAAAATCACCCTGTCTGCATATTTAATTTCTAGTAAATCCATTTAGTGTCTGAAAAATCCAAAAAAATTAGGGTAACTCATTTTCATCATAATTAAGCATCTGGCCAATTTTGAGAATTTTTGGACTTCATTTGATATCTTAATTAAATTAAACGATAAATTGGCCTGCATGTTTGCATAAGTCTGCATAGAAATTAAAAAGAACAAAAAAAATACTTCCTCGAAAATCCAACACTTGGATACCTGCTAAAATTCACCTAAGGAGACAGACGCCTCCCTGAGATCGACCTTGGACTTCACCAAGTAAAAAAATTCTACCGCTTAAAATTAACTTAACATTAATTTGATAAGTGGTTTTTGACTAGCCTCTCGTATCCGACTGCAACGAAATACTAACATTAATTTGGACATTAATTTGACCGAATTAACATAGGGTGCGGGGCGCTTATCACCAGGTTAATCCCATAGCCAGGACCGTTATTTGTGATTTCCTTGATTTTATATCTTTATTTGGTGGTCTGCTCTACATTTCTTCTTGATCGAGCTGAGTCTCGAGTGATTGAGGTCGCAACAACCTTAGATATATATTTACCTTAGTCATTCGAGATTTTTTGGGTCATCACTCCTGTCGTCTCTCAACGTGCGGCAAGATGAGCTCGAGCAGGCCTCGTGTGAAGCTTGCAACGGCGAAGGTTGAAGCCTCGCCGAATCTCGCCTGGAAGGGGATCGTTGTCGCTCGATGGGAACTCTTGGAGCTGTCACCTACAAGATCTCAGAGCTGGACCTATCTCCTATTGAGTGGAGGATGGGGATGAATGGAGGAGTGGAGGGGATTATAAAGAGGAGGAGGAGGAGGTTGGAGAGGAGATGGAGAGAGTGGGAGATGGAGTGGAGAAGATGGGGTAGAAGTTGGAGGTGTCGATGGCTTCTCCCTTAAGTTAAGGGGGAGTGGGGGAGGAATGGGTAGAGAAGAGGATGGTCGTTGATGGATGACCCTCTCATCCAACGACCCAAGATGAAGGAGGGAGATGGCATAAGTGAGTGAATGAGGAGATGACATGTGGTGGCTCCAGGAGCTGCCACGTGTCGCTCCCAGAAAAATCCACAACTAAATCCAAAGAAAAATCGGAATGAAATAATAAATAAGGTTAAATCAAAAAGTGGTCAACACAAAAGTTGCTCGTCTCGATGAAATCTACAACTTTTGTGAAGGGTCAAAAATCAAATGAAATCGTCTGTACAAAATGTATTTTTGGGTGGTACCTTATAGATATAAAATACCGCATTTTATCTTTTGTATTTTTTTGTCATTTTTAATTAAGAGAAAAATCAAAATAAAAATAGAGGAAATATGAGGAAAATATTTACAACTTAATCTATTTTTTTGGATTTTTAATAATTAAGAAAATGAAATGGTAAAATATAGGGGTAAAACGGTCATTATGTACAATGTATAAAAGGGGCCCAAAACCCAAGTTTTGCATACGAGCTCCGATTTTAATGAAATTGGTCTTGTTTCGAAGGTCTCTGAATGTATATTACTTTAAAAGTGAGTAGACATAATTCAGATGTTGTATGAGAGAGATATGCGCATTTTATGGCTCCTAGTTTCAAACTTGGATTGGGGTTTTATTGGTCAATTTTTCAAGTTAGTATTTTTTGATATTTTTCTTTAATTAGTGTTAGTAATATATACATTATAGAGTTGGTTTTATTGGATTCGGAATTATTATAAAATATATACAAATAGGTGAAATATGGTGAATATACAGGTGCATATTTACAAGTGAATTGGGCTTCTTATTTTATGCAAATATAAATGCTAAAATACAGATATTATGCTTTCATGCATGAATGCTAATTATGTAAGATAAGAGAAAATATGCTGCTATTTACTTGGGAACAAAGCTCTATTTTCAGCTTTTAGAGTGATAAATCACAGATTCATCAAGCTGCATTGACGCTCAAAGATGTGAGGCATGCACCAGACATGCACTTAAATCTCATCTCTGCATGCAAGCTTGATGATGAAGGATACTTAACACTTTTGGTAGCAGTTAATGAAAGCTTACCCGAGGATCCTTGGTTGTTGCTCGTGGTAAGATGTATAGCAACAATCTTTACATCACGAATGCATCCATCTCCCATGATGTTGCACATGTGACTGGAGATGCAAAATCCATTGAGTTGTGGCATCGACGATTGGGGCACATGAGCGATAAGGGGCTGAGTGTTTGGTGAGGAAGAATATGCTAATAGATATCAAGAAAGAGAAGGTGGAGAGATGCACACACTACTTGGCTGGAAAGCAGACGAGAGTCTCCCTCAAGAGCCATCCACCTTCTAGGAAGATGCAACCATTAAAGCTTGTTCGAACAGATGTTTGTGGTCCATTGAAAGTAAGTTCTCTTGGTGCTGCACTTTATTTTGTAACATTCATTAATAATTTCTCCAGGAAAGTTTGGGTCTACGGATTAAAGAGGAAGGACCAAGTCCTTGGTGCTTTCAAAGACTTGCATGCATTAGTGGAGCGACAATCTGGAAAGAAGCTAAAGTGCATCCACAATGATAATGGCGGTGAGTATATTGATTCGTTTGATGAGTATTGCATGTCTCATGGTATCAGGCACCATAAGACTCCACCCAAGACGCCGCAGTTGAATGACGTTGCAGAGAGAATGAACATGACCCTGATGGAGAGAGTCAGATGTCTCCTTTCTGAAGCTAAGTTGCCTAACTCTTTTCGGTGTGAAGCACTTTATACTGTTGTTCATGTTATTAATCTATCTCTACAAGTATCCTTGGATGGTGATGTTCATGACAGGGTTTGGCATGAATGTCTCATTCAACCATTTGTGGGTCTTTGGATGTCGCACATTTGTGCATGTTCCCAAGATGAAAGGTCCAAGTTGGACGTAAAGACAAAGCAGGGCATCTTCTTGGGATATGGACAAGATGAGCTTGGCTACAGGTTATATGATCCAGTTGATAAGAAGCTGGTGAGAAGCAATGATGTGATCTTCTCTGAAGATCAAACCATTGAAGACATCAAGAAGGCTGCTAAGGACTCTCCTTCGAGCAGCTATCAATTAGATGATATGGATCCAGTCCCTTGCAGAGGGCCCTACATGTGGTGTCAGATGATGCATATGAGCAGATACCAGATGTAGGACATGAGGAGGATATACCACTGATGAAACTCAATTTCATCATCTTTATTTTCTATAATTAACCCCCTTGCTTAAAGTTTTGGCAATAAATCCCGGTTATTGTCCTGTAATTAACAGAGTCTTAAATAAATTAAAAATCACAAAAAAATGACAAAACAAAAATTCGTGGTATTTTTAAACTTAAAAATACCTTCAAAAATATTTCGGGTCTTCATTGATCTCTTCTCCAGTTTTGGTCAACATGAAAATTGTAGATCTCGTCAAGATCTACAACTTTCATGTTTTGAGTTTTCTCAAATTCGGCCTTTATAACCCTCAAAAACCAAAAATACCAAGAAATAATCTGATTGGGCCACGTGGCCCATTCTGGGGGCGCCACGTGGCCCCGCCTCCCTTGTCTTATCCGTCATCACCCTCAGTCGTTGGATCTTGCATTGGATCCAACGGCCCAGCTCTGTCCACGCGCACCTCAACCCCTAGCCGTCTGATCATCCCCATCTTCGATCAGAACCGCACGTCAGCGCCGAGCGCACAGCATGCCATGTGGCACTTTGAGATCCGTCCGATCACGCCTTGGTCTCTTTGATCTCAGCCGTCTCTTCTAAACGCGAGCCTCAGACCGTTCGATACATACCTTCTCTGCATCGTGATCGTCCGTTAGCGCCGATCCCTTAATGCGCCACGTAGCTTCATCATCTGCCTTTGATCGCTCCGCCCCCCGACTTAATCACGACCGTCCCTTCGCGCCTCAACGACAGCCGTTGGATCTCCAGATCCAAAGGCTATCGGTCGTCGTCAACCTCCAGCAGCTCCTCTATCACACGTCCTCCACCTCACGCAGACCTCGCCCCCTTTCCATTTTCTCGCCCTCACCAGCCATCACCTCCACGCGCCAACTACCCCACGACCTTCTCCGATCTTCCTTCTACCTCGCGCATCATCCCACGAACTGCGATGACCTCCCAGTCGCCCCATATCGCCCTCTAAACCCACGTCGACCACCACCACTTCCGCCATAACCTTCTTTAAATCTGCCGCCCCCTCCATCAAATCACCTTGTCCATCTTTACGAGGAAAGAGGCCCAGCCCTCCTCCTCCTCCCCGTGACAGGGGGAGGAGCGAGGATAGAGCGAAGACGACCTCCATGCCTGGGTGAGACCCTCCGCCATCTATGGCGGTGCTGCGGCGCACTCCTGCCCGCTCGAGCTGCACGGAGCAGCTGACCGTGTCCAGCGACGACCCGGGGCTCGATTCGAGCCCCAGCCCAAGCTCCCGCTCCGCCTCCGACCAGGTAAGCTACCCTTCCTCTTCCTCTGCATTTTTCTCTTAGTTTACTTAATTTTTTTGGCCGCATGAGTCGTCCGCGACCTCCATTAATCCTCCTCCGAGCTTTGCCTTTACTCACCCTTTCACGTGCTACCCCCAACCACCTTCTTCCTCCGTCGCAAGCCCCAGATCATCTTCGACCCACCTCCTCCGCCACCCACGGCGGAGGAGCTCTGAGCTCCCCCAGTTCTTCATCCCCTTTGAGCTCTCACCTCGCTCACTCACCTTCGCATGCACAATACACTCGTTTGCTTCGGCTATGCGATTCAAACGTTGCAGGCTTTTGAGAGCTTCAATGACCGGGAACTTCGCCGGAGCTAGTTGGCCGAGCTGTGTAGCCATCACCTGAGATCCGAAGCAAGACGCCAGAAGGTCCTGGATCCTCCCCGAGCTCCCAACTTCCTCGACTATCGCTAATGGAGCTTCGGGGAGGTCTCGCGTAGCTGAGGACGAGCGGCGGAGGAGTAAAGGAATCGCCGCGGGGCACAGCCCAGCCCTCCGCCACCTCCCGGTGACAGAGGGAGGTGGCTGGATCGAGCGACAACGACCGTCGCCCCCGGTGAGATCCATCGCCGACCATGGCGATGTCGCGGTGCCTCCAGGCCCGCTCGAGCTGCGTCGACCGGCTGGCGACGTCCAGTGAAGACCCGGGGCTCGATTCGAGCCCCAGCCCAAGACACCCGCTCCGCTCCGACCAGGTAAGCTCTCCTTCTTCTTCCTCTGCATTTTTCTTTAATTTTATTTAATTTTCTAGGCCGCTTGAGTAGTCATCGCCTTCCGACGACCACTGCCTAAGCTCCACCATCGATCCCCCTTCCTCGCGACACTCTCCGACCATCCTTCTGATCATCCACAACCTCTTCCACCCTCCGACCATCTCCTCCGCCCTCGCGGCGGAGGAGATTCGAGCTCCCCATGTTCTTCGTCCCCGATGAGCTCCCACTTCACTCCACGTCGCACGCACACACTTCTTTGTCGCTTCGGCTATGTGTCTAACGCTGCAGGTCCTTCGTGAGCGTCAATGGCCGGAGCCCAGTCGGATCAGACTTCATCGACCTCATAGTTCCCATCCGAGCTCTGACGAGCGACGCGAGAGGGTCCTGGGACTTCCCCGAGCTACCCGCTTCATCGACGACTGGTCCTTTAGCTCGGGGGTAGTCCACCGTAGCCGGGAGCGAGCGGCGGAGGAGGAGCTCCTTCGTCGGAGCTCCAAACTCGCCGCCAGCTACGGACGGAGGAGAAGGAACAACGCCCGTTGGATGATCCTTTCTCGGCGATCATCCAACGGCCCAGAGGAGGCCACGCCATCGATTCCATCAACCGTTGGATCCACACGATCCAACGGTTCTTATGCCACCATGTCGACACTCCAGGATCGCACAACAGCCGCCCGATCGTCACGATCGGATGGACTCCAGCCGGCCACGCGTCAGAGCCAGAGCATCCCCGAGCTTAGCGTCCGAGCCTCCAGGCTTGGACGCTTCCGAGCCTCCACAAGCCTGCATCGAGCCTCGAACCTCCCGAGCCTAGCCGAAGCTGACTCCGCGCCTCTGTCGAGCCTGACCTGACTTCCGAGCCTAGATCGCACATGCTGCGCACATGCTATCTGGGAATTTTGCAGAGACGCCCCGGCGACTCCTCCATATTGCATCCAGGTCCTGCATCACGTGCTGACCATGCGCGCAGGGGGAAATTTACATTGAAACCCTTGCGGTTTTTAATATTTGTAGAAAGGCCCTGTGCATGTGGGCAAATTACAGGGAAGGTCCCGCTCTTTTGGATTTTTACATTTTAGTCCCTCCCAGGGATCTGTATGCAATTTTATTTCATGTTTTATTTTAGTTATGCCCTTAGCTTCTTTGTTGCATATCTTGAGCTACATATCTCCAATCGAGCTGATTTCAGTTTCATTTTGAAGCTCTTCTCGTCATCTTTATTATGGCATGCTTTAATTTTAGATTTGACACTATGATACGTAGTGTATTATTTTATTATCTAAGTGTCCTGATATCTTTGTTTGTCATGCCTACTTGCTTTATAAATGTAGAGTGCTTCTTTATTTTCAACTCGGTTTGACTTGCATTTTTTCTATGGCTCAAGTGACTATCATTTTGGGGCATATCATTCTCTTTGCATGTTCATTTATTTGCATGATAAAAATTGATAAAAAAAAATGCATGTTTATTTTTAATGCATTGTTGTATCTTCATGCATGATTTGACCTATATGCCTTTAACTCAACACTTAGCTAAATAAATAGAAATCCGATTAATACGAGAGAGGTTCGTGTCCCTGAGTTCGATCTTGGTTTCTTACCAAGCAAATAAATTACGATCATCTCATTTTGATCTGTTATTGACATATATTTAAATGAGATGATCTTTTGATGAGCCCATTTCAGCCCGACTACGATGATTATTCCAAGTGCTAACTTAGCACTCTTAAAGGGCCGATTTCGTGGTTTATCAGATGGCGCCGTTGCCGGGGACACGGCTCATTTCTCATATTATTTGGAATTTTGTTTATTTTATGAAGTGTTCATTTTATAGGTCAAAGTGTTCATCTAATTTGCATTATAAAGTTTTCTTTTTGATTGATCTCTAATCATTGTTTCTGTGGCAGGGCCTTGATGGATCAAGGAGGCGAGGAGCTGGTGTCTCCCGCTGAGAGGAACCGCAGGAACCGCTTGGAGTACATCGAGAAGAAAGAAAAAAATTGTCTTGCATTTTAATTCCCATGCATGAACTTGTAATAAACTCATCTTTTACAGCGGTCTTCGATCGAAGACTCGCATGTGTAATCGAATGAATGTGGTTGTGTGGGGATCGTCCCCACTTGTGTGTCGACCTAGGATCAGGCACGCAGCTCTTTGAGCATATTCCATTTTTATCTTTTACGTGTTTTGCTCGTAGGTAGGACACACTTTAAACAAAGACGCACGTAACATCGCCTCACTTAGCCAAATTAAAATGAAAATTTTCCCCGCTAATAGAAGCATGTTAGGTGCGGCTTTTTAATCGACTTGCATACATGAGTTTTGGTTTTCAAAACGGCTCCAGTTTTCACAGATATATCGTCAAATCACTGCATAATTTCTCTCTTAGCCTAGATCACGGTTTTTATTGAATACATGTTTTTCTCGGCATTCATTTCCTAGCTTGATCACCTAGGATTAATGGAAAATGGAATGAACGGTAGACGTTGATTTCTTGATTGATGTGCTAACCATAATTCAGTGATAACCTAAAATAAAATTGGGACTGTTAATTGCAAGTCAAACATAAAATGGAGTAAAACTTTGGTTTTGGGAGAGCAACACCCGCGCATACGCCTTGATTTTCACTTCACATTTTCTTCGCGTAAATATCTAATGTTTTATCACCAATAAAACCGACAAGATAATAAACCAACCTTGGTGGTTTCATGAGTGAGTTGGTGAAACTAAGGGTTTTCTTGATTGATTGAGCCATGTTTGCTTTGATACACACCCTAAAACCTTGTCACTCCATTTCATCTCCGAAGATTCAACCGCTCACTTGTAGATCCATTCCTCTTCTTCGTCCACCTTGGGTCCCTCCCAACATCAATTCCCATCTTTATACTTAGGCTAATCTCAGCCTAAGTATAGGGGGGACCCGAGTCCCTGTGATTTCTCTACTCATCTTTTCTTGCCTTTATACTTAGGTTATTTCTAACCTAAGTATAGGGGGAGCCCCTCTTAGCTCCCGTATATTTCGCTATACTTAAATGGACCTATGTACTTGTAACATCTAGTGCTATGAGGACATAGCAAAGTCTAAGTATAGGGGGTATACCGTTATATCGTATATTTACTTTAGCTATAATCTGAAAATTTTGAAAAAATTTAAAACTTTTTGGCTAAGGTAAAATTCTTTGGACTAAGAGAACTCAAATGATTTCGCGGCTTTTCGATATTATGTTACACTATTTTTTATAAAAATATTTTCGAAAATGATTTTTCCTTGTTTTGAAAAATTCTTTTGAAAATGTTTTGAAAAATTTTTTTATTTGTGTGACATGTTTTGAAAAAAATTGCCATCTCTTTTCAAGGAAGTTGAGTCTAACTTGTGTTTTAAACTCTCAAATTAAAAATCCATAAAAAAGCGAAAAACCCAAAAACCCTTTAAGAGTCATTGGTGACTACTAAACCCAATTAAGTAAGCCGCATTCAGTGAGGGTTCGCCCTTAGCAGATTGGATGGTTTAGAGGACATCGCGTAAGGCCCCGTCCTCAAGCAACGGGCTCCGGCCTGTACTTACATCCATACTGGCTGAATTGCAGATGCTCAATTGAGTTTAGGCAGTTCTAATATCTCTTGAAGTTCAAAAAAAAATTCTTGTTTTTGAATGAAGAAGTTGGATAAACCCTCGACACTTACACTTCCACCCAGGATCTGAAATGATCAAGGAGACTTAGCTTTTTGAGGTCTTTGAGATTTTTAGGTTAACCAGCCTTAGCCATCAGGGTCATAGACTTAATCATTCACATTCCCCTAGTTTCTAGATTTGCATGCTATATTCCATGCTTAGTCTCAGACATAAAGAATATGATCAGCACATCACATGCACGACTGCGGTTTTTGATGAGATGAGTTGATTTTTCACCTGAGGGATTGGGATGTGGAAGTCGAGTTTGGATTTGATCTAATGATGCTCGAGGATGGGGATAAAATCTTTGGAGGTTTCATGAAACCTGAGTGTCAGCAATATTAGCCAGTATGAGAACTTGGTTCTTATACTAATCTCTTGAAATTAACCTAAGTGCCAGGGTGTGAAATAAAAAATGTGTTGATCAGTGTGCGCCAACTCTTGGTAAAAGCAGTGGAGATAGCCACAAATTATACAAGTCAATGAAATTCAAAGAAAAGCCTCATTCCACCAAAGTCAAATATCAAAGAGCTTCCACCAAAGGCGAGCGCTCCCAAACTTTTTAAAGTGTCCACTTGGACCACCGCTATTAGGACCAGGAGTCGGGCTAGCACCAAAAAAGGGCTCTGCATCGTAAATGCTACAAGTCTGGGAGTCGAAGGTACGATAGGTACTCAAAGAGACACCCCGGTGTACTCCCAGGAAAACAAGTGCAGACAGCTCCAACTTCTTTTGACGGACGCACTGATCAACACCAAAAAAATGTGTTGCGTAAATGGTACTAGAGAGAATCCTTGTTCCAATGAGAGGGAGAGAAGAAATGACACAATCCCATGCCCTCCATTACTGGCCTTCCATCGACATTTTATAAGTCTGACTACTAAAGAGAACGGAGGACTGAATGCAAGATTTGATTTATTCCCTAGTGCTGAGGATTGGGTCCCTAGGAGATTTTCGCGGACCAAGACTTTGGGTGACGAATTGAACTCTACTCTCAGAATCACAGTCAACACTAAACTTCATATCCTTTAGTTTATATGTACATCAGAGAGAGAGTCTAGAGAAGTAGAGGAATTGGATGCCTCTTGATTAAGGCTGGGTTGAACTCTAGAATTTTGGATATAAAGTTGAGTCAACTTGATCAGATTGGATCCTGTATTCACATGCACAAGGGGGTTAATCCAACTTAGTCATTCTTTTTTATGCTCGAGGACGAGCATAGTTTAAGTATAGGGGGTGATGAAACTCAGTTTCATCATCTTTATTTTCTATAATTAACCCCCTTGCTTAAAGTTTTGGCAATAAATCCCGATTATTGTCCTGTAATTAACAGTCTTAAATAAATTAAAAATCACAAGAAAATGAAAAAACAAAAATTCGTGGTATTTTTAGACTTAAAAATACCTTCAAAATATTTCGGATCTTCATTTGATCTCTTCTCTAGTTTTGGTCAACATGAAAATTGTAGATCTCGTCAAGATCTACAACTTTTATGTTTTGAGTTTTCTCAAATTCGGCCTTTATAACCCTCAAAAATCAAAAATACCAAGAAATAATATGATTGGGACACGTGGCCCATTCTGGGGGCCACGTGGCCCCGCCTCCCTTGTCTTATCCGTCATCACCCTCAGTCGTTGGATCTTTCATTGGATCCAACGGCCCAGCTCTCTCCATGCGCACCCCTAGCCGTCTGATCATCCCCATCTTCGATCAGAACCGCACGTCAGCGCCGAGCGCCACAGCATGCCATGTGGCACTTTGAGATCCGTCCGATCACGCCTTGGTCTCTTTGATCTCAGCCGTCTCTTCTAAACGCGAGCCTCAGATCGTTCGATCCATACCTTCTCTGCATCGTGACCGTCCGTTAGCGCCGATCCCTTAACGCACCACGTGGCTTCATCATCTGCCTTTGATCGCTCCGCCCCCCGACTTAATCACGACCGTCCCTTCGCGCCTCAATGACAGCTGTTGGATCTCCAGATCCAACGGCTATCGGTCGTCGTCAACCTCCAGCAGCTCCTCTATCACACGTCCTCCACCTCGCGCAGACCTCGCCCCCTTTCCATTTTCTTGCCCTCACCAGCCATCACCTCCACGCGCTAACTACCCCACGACCTTCTCCGATCTTCCTTCTACCTCGCGCATCATCCCACGAACCGCGATGACCTCCCAGTCGCCCCATATCGTCCTCTAAACCCACGTCGACCACCACCACTTCTGCCATAACCTTCTTTAAATCCGTCCCCCCTCCGTCAAATCACCTTATCCACCTTTAATGCGGGGCACGACCCAACCCTCCGCCACCTCCCGGTGACAGAGGGAGGTGGCTGGATCGAGCGACGACGACCGTCGCCCCCGGTGAGATCCATCGCCGACCATGGCGATGTCGCGGCGCCTCCAGGCCCGCTCGAGCCGCGTCGACCGGCTGGCGACGTCCAGCGAAGACCCGGGGCTCGATTCGAGCCCCAGCCCAAGCCACCCCGCTTCGCTCTGACCAGGTAAGCTCTCCTTCTTCTTCCTCTGCATTTTCTTTAATTTTATTTAATTTTCTAGGCCGCTTGAGTAGTCCTCGCCTTCCGACGACCACCGCCTAAGCTCCACCATCGATCCCCCTTCCTCGCGCACCTTCTGACCATCCTTCTGATCATCCACAAACCTCTTCCACCTCCGACCATCTCCTCCTCCCTCGCGGCAGAGGAGCCTCGAGCTCCCATGTTCTTCGTCCCCGATGAGATCCCACTTCACTCCACGTCGCACGCACGCACTTCTTTGTCGCTTCGGCTATGTGTCTAACGCTGCAGGTCTTCGTGAGCGTCAATCGCCGGAGCCCAGTCGGAGCAGACTTCATCGACCTCACTGTTCCCATCTGAGCTCCGACGAGCGACGCAAGAGGGTCCTGGGAATTCCCAGAGCTACCCGCTTCATCGACGACTGGTCCTTTAGCTCGGGGGGAGTCCACCGTAGCCGGGAGCGAGCGGCGGAGGAGGAGCTCCTTTGTAGGAGCTCCAAACTCGCCGCCAGCTACGGACGGAGGAGAAGGAACAACGACCGTTGGATGATCCTTTCTCGGTGATCATCCAACGGCCCAGAGGAGGCCACGCCATCGATTCCATCAACCGTTGGATCCACACGATCCAACGGTTCTTATGCCGCCACGTCGACACTCCAGGATCGCACAGAGATGAATCTGTGATTCATCACTTCAAAAGTCAAAAATAGAGCCTTGTTCCCGAGAAAATAGATGCATGTTTCCCTTTATATTGCATAAATAGCATTCTTGCATACATTCATAATTCATACATATTAGCAGTCCATTTGCATTTAAATAAGAAGCCAAAAATCACTTGTAAAATAACCATTCACTAAAATAATTTCTTCTCTATAATTTGTACTCCTTAGTTAATCATATAGGGAAGAATGCCAAAATTCCCCTTTGTAAAATAGCCAATAAAGCCTGAGAACCCCTGTACACTAAAATGCACATAAAGCCCTCCTACAAACTCCGAATTAGGTCTACTTACTCGAATACTACACATTAAAAGACCTTTAAAATGAGACTAATTTCAGTGAATTTGGAGCTTGTATGGGAAAGTTGGGTTTTGGGGGCCACTTTGTATACTACATAGGTGTATAATTGTATCTTTATATTTATGTATCATATTTGACCTCATCTCTGTCTTTGGTCAACATGAAACTTGTAGATCTCATCGAGATCTACAACTTTCATGTTTTGAGTATTTCCAAATTCGACCCCCTCTTCTCTCTACACATTCATTTACTTCCAGCCACTCACAGCAGGCCACGTGGCGCCCTCTGGTTGCGCCACGCGGCCCACTCCCCCTTGCCTCATCCACCTCATCTTCCAGCCGTTGGATCTCCTCCTGAGATCCAACGACTCCAGGCGTTCCACGCACGCCCCTTTGCCTGGGCCGTCAGATCATCTCGTGCCCTCTCCATCGCCGTTCATTAGCGCCTTAAGCAGAGCTTGCCACGTGTCAAATCCTCAACCCTCTGATCGACCTCTGCCTTTCCATCTCAGCCACGTTTTCCGCCTGTTCTTCTCAGCCGCTCGATCATTTCCATCTGCTCATCCTAGCCGCTCGCTAGCGCTTCGCCCGCAGCTCGCCACGTGGTTCAACTGCAGCCCATCATCACCGCACCCCGATCTAATCCTACCCGGCCATTTCCTCTTCGATCTCCACCGTTGGATCACACGATCCAACGGTGGAGACTTCGTCTCCTACCTCCGGGTACCCCCTCTCTCCCACGTTCCCTGCCTTGCGGGAGGGGCGCCCCCTTCCTATTCTTGGCAGCACCTCGACCACCGCAGACGAGCACCGCAACCTCCACGTTGTCGCCCACTCGTCCCTCATCCTCGCCGTCTACCTCACTCCCCACTACGACCACCAGAGAAGCCCCACTACTTCCATGAACCTCGCCTCGTCGCCAACACTGCTGCCACCTTCAACCTTTAAATACTCCACCACCGGCAGCCTTCAGCCGCATCCGCCACCCCCGAGAGCTTCCCTGAGCTCAGATTCTACCAATTGGTGACAGCAATTCGACGAGTCTTCGAGCGAAGGAGGCTTCTTCTCCGGCGAGATCCACGGCACCTCCGCCGTGTCGCAGCCGCTCCTCCGAGTAGCTTCACGAGCTCGGGACATCACCGGTCCCTCGAGCGACGACCTGGACCCCAAGAGAGAGGTCCAATCCCCAGGTGAATCCCTCTATCCATCTCCGATCTTCGAATCTTTTCTTCTTCGTTTTTCTCCGATTTTATTCGCCGCCTACGGTCACTTCCACGCCCTCCATCCATTCCGCCGAGCTTCGCATCGAAGCTCCCATCTTCGCGATACCTTTCAAGACCTCCGACGACCACTTGCAACACCCCGTTCACCAGCTCCTCCATTTGGCCGGAGCTCCGTCTCCAGACGCCCTCCGTCACCCTTAGGCCTCTCCGATCACCGAACCTCTTCACGAGCGCACGCACGAGCTTCGGCTCCTTCTCTAACACCTGCAGGTACTCCTCTTCTCATTGAACGGAACTTCGCCGAAGCCAACTCGGAGCTTCATCGCCATCGCCAACCATCCACCCTCCGCCGCTCCTGAGACGACCAGGATCTTCGTCGCCGTATTACGAGTCTTCTGGGATATCTCCGACAAGTCGGAGAGCGCTCAGCGACACGAGGAAGGACGGGAGGAGCTGCAGCACCTTCGCCGGATCCCCGCCTTCTCCTCCGCAGGTGGCGGAGGACCGTCGGAGCAGACGAACAGCTGCCGTTCGATCACGTCGATCGTACGGCCCTCACATCGCCACGCGTCCCCTCACCGCAGCAGCTCCTAACCGTCGATTGCTCCTTTGATCCAGCGGCCCTCAGCGAGCCACGTCGCCGTCTTCATCGAGCCCAGAGGCCGTTGGATCATCATCGATCCAAAGGCCCGAGGTCACGCCACGCGTCAGCACCGACACCCCTCGGATCCATCTTGATCCAAGGGCCTTCAGTACGCCACGTTAGCCTCGGCCCGAGGGCTCCTCTCCGAGCCTAGGTTCGGGTCGCATGAACCTCACTGCAGACCTCCAAAGCGCCCGAGCCTAGCTCCGAGCCTCCGCAGCCATCCGAGCCTAGGTCGCCCACGTGAGGAGCACGTGCGGCCTGGGTAATTTACACAGAGGCCCCCTGGAGCTTTCCATATTTTGCAAAGAGGTCCCTGTGAAGCTGAGCCCACATGAGGAGCACGTGCTCTGTGGAGAAATTGCATTCAAGTCCACAACATTATAGGTAATTGCATTTTAGTCCCTGTCTGCATATTTGCTTATTGTATTTTTTTTCTGTATTGCATTTACACCCCTGTGTTTGCACGCATCCCTAGGTTGCATTCTACATCATTTTTGCAAATCTAAAAATGCATGTTGTTGGGAATTTTGTCCTCTGTCTATTGGTCCATGTGTCATATTTTTGTAATTTCAGTTGAATTATTAATGAATTAATTGGTGATTTTTTGACATATTTTGCCCAGTGACACCTTTTAATTTGTATTTAATTCTCTATGCTTCCAAAAATCATCAAAAATTCACAGTAGCTTAAGGACAATATTCTTAACATACCATAAAAATCTCATGTCATTTGCACGCATATCGAGGCCTTAATAAATTGTTAAGTGATTTTCTTAATTTAATTTAATAAATTCATTTCACATTGAAACTCAGATCTTTCAATTTTCCTGGATCTCTTATTATTAGTGCTATCTAGGATAATTTTAGTTCTTGAAGAATTTGTGGTTTGTTATTTATTAAAAATTAAAAATTAAAAATCACCCTGTCTGCATATTTAATTTCCAGTAAATCCATTTAGTGTCTGAAAAATCCAAAAAAATTAGTGTAGGTCATTTTCATCATCATTAATCATCTGGCCAATTTTGAGAATTTTTGGACTTCATTTGATATATTAATTAAATTAAACGTTAAATTGGCCTGCATCTTTGTACTAGTCTGCATAGAAATTAAAAAGACCAAAAAAAATAAATTCTCGAAAATCAACATTTGGACGCTTGCTAAAATTCACCTAAGGAGACAGATGCCTCCCTGAGATCGACCTTGGACTTCACCAAGTAAAAAAAATCTGCCGCTTAAAATTAACTTAACATTAATTGATAAGTGGTTTTTGACTAGCCTCTCGTATCCGACTGCAACGAACTATTAACATTAATTTAGACATTAATTTGACCGAATTAACATAGGGTGCGGGACGGTTATCAAAATGGCGCCGTTGCCGGGGAGGCACGACTTAGGTTAAATTTTAGCAAATTTTGAGTATTTGATTTCCTTCCCCGGGTAGTCTGACCCCCGGTTTTCTTGTAATTATTTTCTCTCATTTATTTCTTGCATTATTTTATTTTTGTGTCACTCTCTGACCTCAATTTATTTTTTGTGCGAGGACCGCGAGGAGTCGACGACGCTTCGAAGACTTAGCATTTTAATTTTTATTGAGTGGAAGAGAGGCTTTGTATTTTATTTTATTTTTCGCATTATTTCCAGCGGTTCCCGTTTGGGATCTCGCGTGTGTAAGTATAGTGGAACTGTGTCCCGTGTGCTGTGTGGGTGATTGTAATTTAGATTGCACTAGCGGCTCCCCGAGCCAATCTAGGAATTGCTTGTGCTCGTAATTATTAGGACCACACAATACACTTAAAAGACGCACCTAGACCGCAATACTTAGTCAAATTAAACTGTTCTCCACGCTAATAGAACTGCCTGTCTAGGAGCGGCTTTCATCGCTTGCATTTGCATGTAGAGTAAAAAGCTTTCAATTCTGTATTGCATCCTGCATAAAAAGCGAAGGGATCACTGTAAGTATTCTTCACTCAGCATAAGCATCATCGATTTTCGTGCATCGGCTTTCTCGATTTCCCCCTCTGATTTTCTCATTTAAACAGGAAATTGGGACTGTCCGATAGGCGTGCTTTGTGGTGAACTTAATAAGTGATAACCCTAACTTTAAAATCATGACTGCTAAACAGTATTGACCAAAAAAAGAGGAATAAAATTTGAAAATTGTTTGCGGGAGATTAATCCCCGACCTTGTATTCAGGCTGAGTGAGGGTACTTGAGTGTGTGAGAACACATTAAGGTAGAGCCCAAATCCCCGTCTTCCATATCACGTTCTAACTGATCCTAGCAAATATCACAAGCCGAATAATTTCAGATTCTTTGACTAGTACTAAGTAGCCTCCGCCTGTCGCAGGTAGATAGGGGCGAAATTGCGGTACTCTGCGACAAGCTGCCAGTAACCCTCGGGGTGAAGTTCCGACCTTGTCAGCCTCCGCCTGCTTGCAGGTAGATAGGGGTGTGGTCACTGAATCCATCGGCTTGGGATAGGAGCGAAGAAAGGAAGGAGCGGCGGTATCTTAGGCGACAGGATAAACAGGGAAGACGCATCCGGCTCTGAGCCGACTTCCCTATAGGCCGCGTTTGCTATTTTGCTTGAAAATCACACTTAAAAATTACAAGATTAATTAGAGTCGACTTCGAGTCCTTCACTGTGTTGAGTGTGAAACCAGGGTCTTGGATTGTTCTTTTTGCTTGCTTCAGGTAGGAGTAAAATCCTATCTTCTTCTCGCTTCGTCAAGATGAGTGACTGGGGAGATCTCGACGCATTATTCACTGATCTCTCATGAGTCCCCCAAGCAACTCATCTTTACGGTCCGAGCGCACCTTGGACCACCGAGGACTCATGACCCTCTTGAGTCCTGGTTCCCTCATGCTCAGGGTGGTACTCTCAAACCAACCCTTTTATCTCCTCCGAGATTACCGAGGAAGACCATCGCCTCGGTAATCCCTTCTTGATTTGCCCTCTAACACCGATATTATTTCCCAATCCCCAGAACTAGAGGACAAGATGCCGCCAAGGATGCCACCTGATGAGGACCAGATGCGACAGATTCTTAATCGCCTCGCCGAAGCCGAACAGAAGAATGCATATCTCACGGCGCGGATGGGACAGATCATAGTAGCTGGAGGGATCGACCGACCAATGGTCGATACCTACAACCCGGCGGAGAACGAGATCCAGAACTGGCTAGCACCCGCAGTTCCTGCCCAGGCATTCGAGCTAAAGCCCACTTCCTTAGTCTGCTTCCGAAGTTCAACGGAAACCTCAGCGAAGAACCATACACTTTTCCTCCGTGACTTCGAACTGGTGTGCAACAATCTTAGCCATCCCAATGTTGTCCAAGATTATATCCGACTGAAGGCCACCCCTTTTGCCTTAGGAGATAAGGCTGCTCATGGTTGAAAAACTTAGGGGTGGTATGTACTACCTGGATGCAGTTCAAGGATCTTTTCTTGAAGAAGTTCTACCCTCTCAGTAGAACCTAACCAGATGAGAACGAAGATCGCCAGCTTCGCTCAAGGACCCAGTGAGCCTTTCCATGAAGCTTGGGATAGGTTCAATGACTTAGTACAGAAATGCCCATGCCACGGCATTTCGAAGCGATCTTAGTCCAGACCTTGTTCTGTGGTCTAACCCAGAGATGCAGGGGTAGTCAGCGCCGCCTGTGGAGGAAGCTATCTGAACAAGAACGAGCACGCTGTATGGAAGATCCTAGAACAGATGGCGGAAACCGGCAGGTCACAGGCCACAAGGGCCTATCAGTTGTCTCCCTCAATCCTATCCAATGAGACAACTCGAAGGACTGTAGCAGATCTGACTGAGGACCTCATCCCCAGCATGGGGATGATTGCCGACAAGCTTACCATGGTCGAGCAGATCACAGAGAGTCGCGGAGATGGAGTCTCTTTCGAGCCTTCCAAAGAAGTGGAGGGACTATCTGAAAAGGTAGCTAAGATCAAGCTACCCTGCCCCTTCTGCACCACATGTACCTGTACATCGAGTCCATATTGTACAAGAACAGGCACCGGGGTCTCAGAGCAGCTGGGATCAGACTTATACCCAGCAGAACCATCATGCACCCCCACAAGTGGAAACGGAATACGAGGAGCCTCCGCTAGTATACGAGATCAACGGGCTTTGGTATAGCCGTGACCCGATAGTCCGGCAAATCGAGATGGGGAAGGATCAACCACACCGACCATCCCCAGTCTACCAAGAAACCAAGCCCGTCGCCGTCCCGCGCTTCTAGTCCAGGCCAGAACAGGGGTACCGGCCGCAGCAGCACACCTACCAGCAGGGGCCAGCACCGTCCCATCAGCAGCAGTATCGGCACGGCCAGCAGGGCCAATACAGGACCGCAACTGCACAACAGCCATCCCAGCCCACCGAATTGGAGTCCCTTACCTTGGCGATTCAGACCCTGTCTGATAGGGTCCAACAGATGCAGAATGACTACCTGGACATGAGGACCGACATCAATCGGGTCTCTCGTAACCAGGACCAACAAATGGCGCCAAGGACCCCAATTCCCGTACAGGTTCAGGCCAACCCAAACAGCTTACACCAGGGCCAGAACCGACCTCGAGATCAGGTATATTATTCAGATAATTATTTATCTGAACATGAGATCCTTTCGTACGATAATGTTAATCATATGTCCCTCAGGAGCAGAAGGACCGTGATCATACCTGATCCGGCACGGGCACAGAAAGAAGGAACCTCCGAGACTCTACCTGAGGAGAACTCGGAGGAAGAAGAGGAGGAGCATCACCACCACCATCGCCAGCGGAAGAAGAGGACATCTGAGTCCTCGAAGCAGCATTCTCGCATTTGCATAGAGTCAGACGACACCGATGAAGAGCCCGCACCTCCATCTGAGGAGGATCGTCCAGAAGAAGCGGAAGAAGCGTCACCGGTTTCGCCTCAGCATTTTCTTTTTAGTCAGAGTCAGAGTCCGAGTCTGTATCAGAGTCAGATTCATGTTAAGAACTCAGTTCCCGAAATTAATGAGAAGATTTCAATTTCTGAACCTGAGTTGGAGTCAATAATCCCTTTCCCCCGAGCTCTCAAAGGTGGAAAGAAGAAAACAAAGAAAATCCAAAAAGATGACCCTGAGATGGCTGAATTTTGCAATAAACACATCAAGGTCACAATCCCTTTTGACAAGTTCGTGGAAATGACCCCTGTGTTCCAAAAATACCTTAAGGTGAGATGCACACCTACTAGGATTAGAAGGAAGACCAAAAGCCGTGTTGAGAAACACGTTTTATCAGTAGCCACGACTTGTGCAATAAAGAACTCGTTTCCTCAGAAACGAAGAGACATGGGTGCACATTATGTAGTGAGTCATGTTGATGACATCGCGTTTGCACGCACTCTCCTGGACAATGGTTCCTCGATCAATTTGATGCCCACAATCCTCTATAAGCGGCTCAATCTCGGACCTCTTAGGAAATTTAGAGCTCTTCTACAGTTCGCTGACAAATCTACTAAGAGTTCCCAAGGAGAGTTAAGGAACATTGTGATCAAAGTCGAGGGACAAGAATACATGGTGGACTTCACTGTCCTAGATATGGAAACCCCTCGCAATTGGAGAGATTCCCAGATCATTCTAGGTAGGCCCTTCCTCAGAACAGCGGGGGCCTTATTTGATTATAAGAATGGGAAGATTCAGTTCCAAACTCCAGGCGGAGATGAGGAACTTGAAATGAAGCAGACAAGATGGCAGAGACCGGACTCCGAATCCAGCACCGAGTACTCTTCTACCGGAACAGACTGTGAGCATGTAGACTTAGTTGGGCCATGGAGACAGAACCCAGCCAACACCGATGTGTCCATCTCCTTCGAAGATGATCCAGTGCATAAGTCAGTCTGCGAGATCCTCAGGGACGAGTACAGCTCTGAGCCTGCATCGCCCTACATCTTCGATGACGTAGAGGCCCAGTTGGGCCTGTCAGTCCTTACATCCTTAGGACAATCGGAAGATGAGGATGATGAGTCGGACGAGGCGTTTGCCGATTGCATGGAGACCTTTGACGATCCGACTCCAGAGCCGTGCTTGGTGGCAGCTATCACAGAACACGATCCAGCCACTTCCAACACTAAACCAGAGCAGATTGAGCCAGATTTCTTAGACGATCACACTATTCCTGAGCTCAAACCCCTACCCACAACCTTGAAATATGCCTTCCTTGCAGGCAAAGACAAGAAATTTCCGGTCATTATCAGCTCGCAATTGACCGAGGAGCAGGAATCTCGCTTGCTAGAGATCCTGGAGAAAAACCACAAGGCGATAGGCTGGAGCATTTCCGATCTCCACGGGATAAATCCCGCTCTGTGTTCGCACCATATTTACTTGGAGAACGAAGCCAAACCCTCTCGTGAATTCCAACGCTGGTTGAATCCAAATTTACGAGAGGTCGTGAAAAAAGAGATAGAAAAATGGTGCGACGTGGGTTTCATTTACCCAATCTCCGACTCTAAGTGGGTGGCCCCAATCCATGTTGTCCCGAAGAAGTCGGGAATTCAGACGACCACCAACGAGGACGGAGAGGAGATCGTGACGAGAGTACCCACGTCGTGGCACGTCTGTGTGGATTACAGACGCCTGAATGCCGCGACGAAGAAGGATCATTTCCCCCTACCGTTCATTGATCAGATTCTAGAAAGACTAGCGGGGAAAGAATTCTTCTGCTTCCTAGATGGGTTCTCAGGCTACAATCAAGTAGCCATAGCTCCGGAGGACCAGGAAAAGACCACGTTTACATGCCCCTTTGGTACCTATGCTTTCAGGCGCATGCCTTTTGGGTTATGCAATGCTCCAGGTACTTTTCAAAGGTGCATGATTGCTGTATTCGCCGAAATGGTCGGCGAATTCCTGGAAGTCTTCATGGATGACTTCTCGGTCCACGGCGATTCTTTCGATTCCTGTCTTAGGAATCTGGACCGAGTCCTCAAGAGATGTTGTGAGGTTAATCTGGTGCTCTCCTGGGAGAAAAGTCACTTCATGGTGACGGAGGGCATAGTGTTGGGGCATGTCATCTCCAAGAGAGGGATGGAGGTTGACCCTGCCAAGGTGGACGTGATCAGACGACTCCAGCCACCAACCAACGTAAGACAGTTGCGGTCTTTCCTCGGGCATGTTGGATTCTATCGGAGATTTATTACGGATTTTTCTAAGATTGCCCGACCGTGAACTGAGCTTTTAGGCAAAGACATGGAGTTTATTGTAGATCACAAATGTCTTGAGGCCTTTAAGCTTTTACAAGGAATGATCATGGACGCACCCATCCTACAAGCCCCAGATTGGTCTCTACCTTTTGAGATCATGACGGACGCCTCTGATTATGCTGTTGGGGCTGTATTGGGACAAAGAAGAGATGGTGTCCCGTTTGCAATTCACTACGCAAGCAAAGTGCTTGATTCTGCTCAGCGTAACTATACGGTTACAGAAAAGGAAATGCTTGCGGTAGTGTTTGCCTTGGACAAATTCAGATCTCACCTAATTGGATCCAAGGTAACTGTGTTCACGGACCACACAGCACTACGGTATTTGATGGAGAAGAAGGACGCGAAGGCGCGTCTTCTTCGTTGGATTTTACTTATCCAGGAGTTTGATTTGGATATCCGTGATAAACCTGGTAAGAAGAACGTAGTGGCCGATCATCTTTCTCGTCTCGAAGATCTTAATACTTCCGAGGTTTCACCGATTCGAGACCCCTTCCCTGACGAGTCGATTTTTGTTATCGACTCACTCCCATGGTACGCCAATATCGTGAATTATCTTGTCTCCAAGAAAGTTCCCGAAGATTGGCCCAAGAGCCAAATCGACCGACTAAAGTCGGACGCAAGACACTACAATTGGGAGGATCCGATCCTCTTCTTTGAAGGACCGGATTGTGTCTGGAGACGTTGTATTCCTCAGAAGGAATACCAGAGTGTCCTTTCTTTATGCCATAGCTTAGAGGTAGGAGGACACCATTCCGGGAAGAGGACCGCATAGAAGGTACTTCAGTGTGGCTTCTACTGGCCGACTCTGTTTCGCGATGCCACCGCCTTCGCGAAGTCGTGCCCAGTTTGCCAGAGAATGGGAGGAACCGTTGGTTCCAAGGATGAGATGCCAATGCAGCCGGTCATCATTTGTGATGTCTTTGACGCCTGGGGCATCGATTTCATGGGACCATTCCCTATCTGCCACAGGTTCGAATATATCCTTCTTGCGGTAGATTATTTATCCAGATGGGTGGAGGCTATCCCGACCCGAGACGAAGACAGCAGGACTGTCTGTAAATTCATCAGAGAGCACATAATCTCTAGGTTTGGGATCCCCAAAATGATGATATCAGACGGGGGTAGCCACTTTGTGAATCGGGAGGTGATGAAACTCCTGAAGGACTACGGCATCGAACACCGTGTCGCGAGTCCTTACCACCCACAAACCAATGGTATGGCTGAGGTGTCAAATAGGGAGGTGAAGACCATATTGCAAAAGCTTGTCCGCCCGGACAGGAAGGACTGGTCTTAGATCTTAGATCAAGTCCTCTGGGCGTATAGGACGACTTACAAGACACCGTTAGGCACCTCCCCATTCCGAATGGTATTCGGAAAGCCGTGCCATTTGCCCGCAGAGTTAGTGCACAAATCAGAATGAGCAATAAAGAAGGTCAACTGGAACACACACTTGGGACAGAAGCAGAGAGATATGGATCTGAATGAGCTTGTGGAAGTCAGAAACCGTGCATATGACAATAGTTTGGTGTACAAGGACAAGGTGAAGCGTTGGCATGATAGATCTATCAGACGAAAGACCTTTATTCCTGGACAGAAGGTATGGTTGTTCAATGCTAGGCTGAATATTTTCCAAGGCAAGTTGAAGTCTAAGTGGACGGGACCATTTGTCGTCCGTACGGTGCATGATAGTGGATGTGTCGAGATTTCAGATCTCGCAGATGACGCACCGACATTCCTAGTGAATGGACAACTATTGAAGCACTTCGTCGAATCCAATGAGCAGTTAGTCCATGTTGAGGAGATTGTATTCATGCGCGAGACAGATACAACAGATACATCTCGAGCCGCGTATGAGACCTTGCAGCAGTGAACTCCAGCCATCCGCAGCATCTCGAAAGATTCAGACCGACTCATCTGTATATATCATTCTTCCTGTACATCCGATCCTTTTCTTGTACATCCTATCCTTTTCCCCCGCGACTCTAGTAACCCATCCCCATGTCATCGAAACATTATCTTGGACTATACTTAGGATAACCAGATCCTAAGTATAGGGGGGAGGGGTCACCTGAGTCGGTTCACTGTACATTCTCCAGATCACATTGGTCCTCATACTCATTTCCTACCGATACTTAGGCTGACCTGAGCCTAAGTATAGGGGGGACCGATGCCCGCATTGTATACTCATCCTTCCCTTGTCTGCCCCATTTTTGATCTTCTTCTACACTTAGGCTGCCAGAGCCTAAGTATAGGGGGGCGAGACGACTTCTATACTTTTTGTTCCTTTAGCTCTCCTACGCTTAGCATGAGCTATGTCTTTTTCCTCGCTCTTCGTGCTCTGAGGACATAGCACACGCTAAGTATAGGGGGGCGTGTATATATTACATATATACTTTACCCATAGCTCGTACTTTCGCGTATTTTCGCATATTTTTTACAACAATTACGGGTGGGTAAAAGTCAAATATATATATATATATATATATATATATAAATGAAAAGAGGCTTCTTATTTACTCTTGCATATCATCTCTGCATCCAAGAAAAAGAAAAAGAGTCTTGCATTTTCATAGCATGATATCTCATCTCATCTGCATAATATGCAAAGTGAAAAGCTAGTGGGTTCTGGACCAAGTTATGAGTAGATATTGAGGATGGACCTGATTTGACCTTAATCCACCTAATTTCAGAGGAACCTTATAGGAACTGGATTTAAGACTTCTCAGGTTAAGTGACTTAATTCTTTGAGTCCGCAAGTCTATGTTCACATGTCATCTTGATTAGTCTAAGTAGAATATCTCGTGCATACACAGGATTCTTTTAGATAATGACCTAACTTGGACAAGCACTATGCACGCAGCTCTTCATTGATGAGGTAGTGAGGAAGTAGAATCCTTTAGCTTGGAGTAGCACACGGGTGGAAACATCCGTCCTCCTCTAGGGAGGATAGTGCGTCTCAACCTAGTCTGGTGGTGTTGACATCTAAGGACAGGATGCTGTGGGTTGCAATAATGCCTCAAAAGAGGGACAGTCTACTGACTCAAGAGGAAAAACTCCTGATGTACATGCTGCACTTTCAAAAAAAAATGCAAAAACTCCAAAAAATCAGACAGGTTCAAGAAAAAAAATAAAATACCTGTCGGAGACTGTATACTAGTAAAGAAATGCAGCTGGATGACTTGGCTACACTGGTCAGTCATCCCGGGATAGGTAGCTACACTGGCTACCGTCCATTCTCTTCTCTACCCCCTCCTCTTGAGTTGGTCGCACTTGAACATAGAAGGGAACACCCCGCTCCTCGAGGAAAAAGTTACTGGACCCGGTTATTGAGTTACCTCGTTAGAGGAGGCTGGTTCCGAGCCATTTCTGATGTGGAGAGTTACAAATCACTTACACAATACAAGTAAGAATCATAGTCATCAGAAATTTGCGTTTGAGGATTTGTTCTGACCTGACTGTTGAGGCGTCTTGAATAGAAGACTTGTGGAACTTGAAGTCTGTTAGGTCTTAAGTTCAGGTCTAAATAAGGTTCCGCCACACAAATAATCCAAAGGTCGAGTCAGGCTCCATTTTTAACTTTTGTTCATGACCTTGGTATGGAACCCAAAATCATTTCACTCTTGCATTTCATTTAGTTGCTCGGGGACGAGCAAGGTTTAAGTATAGGGGGTTGATGAATCTGTGATTCATCACTTCAAAAGTCAAAAATAGAGCCTTGTTCCCGAGAAAATAGATGCATGTTTCCCTTTATATTGCATAAATAGCATTCTTGCATACATTCATAATTCATACATATTAGCAGTCCATTTGCATTTAAATAAGAAGCCAAAAATCACTTGTAAAATAACCATTCACTAAAATAATTTCTTCTCTATAATTTGTACTCCTTAGTTAATCATATAGGGAAGAATGCCAAAAATCCCCTTTGTAAAATAGCCAATAAAGCCTGAGAACCCCTGTACACTAAAATGCACAAAAAGCCCTCCTACAAACTCCGAATTAGGTCTACTTACTCTTAGAATACTACACATTAAAAGACCTTTAAAATGAGACTAATTTCAGTGAATTTGGAGCTTGTATGGGAAAGTTGGGTTTTTGGGGCCACTTTGTATACTACATAGGTGTATAATTGTATCTTTGTATTTATGTATCATATTTGACCTCATCTCCGTCTTTGGTCAACATGAAACTTGTAGATCTCATCGAGATCTACAACTTTCATGTTTTGAGTATTTCCAAATTCGTCTCCCTCTTCTCTCTACACATTCATTTACTTCCAGCCACTCACAGCAGGCCACGTGGCGCCCTCTGGTTGCGCCACGCGGCCCGCTCCCCTTGCCTCATCCGCCTCATCTTCCAGCCGTTGGATCTCCTCCTGAGATCCAACGACTCCAGGCGTTCCACGCACGCCCCTTTGCCTGGGCCGTCAGATCATCTCGTGCCCTCTCCATCGCCGTTCATTAGCGCCTTAAGCAGAGCTTGCCACGTGTCAAATCCTCAACCCTCTGATCGACCTCTACCTTTCCATCTCAGCCGCGTTTTCCGCCTGTTCTTCTCAACCGCTCGATCATTTCCATCTGCTCATCCTAGCCGCTCACTAGCGCTTCGCCCGCAGCTCGCCACGTGGTTCAACCGCAGCCCATCATCACCGCGCCCCGATCTAATCCTACCCAGGCATTTCCTCTTCGATCTCCACCGTTGGATCACACGATCCAATGGTGGAGACTTCGTCTCCTACCTCCGGGTACCCCCTCTCTCCCACGTTCCCTGCCTTGCGGGAGGGGCGCCCCCTTCCTATTCTTGGCAGCACCTCGACCACCGCAGACGAGCACCGCCACCTCCACGATGTCGCCCACTCGTCCCTCATCCTCGCCGTCTACCTCACTCCCCACTACGACCACCAGAGAAGCCCCACTACTTCCATGAACCTCGCCTCGTCGCCAACACTGCTGCCACCTTCAACCTTTAAATACTCCACCACCGGCAGCCTTCAGCCGCATCCGCCACCCCCGAGAGCTTCCCTGAGCTCAGATCTACCAATTGGTGACAACAATTCGACGAGTCTTCGAGCGAAGAAGGGCTTCTTCTCTGGCGAGATCCACGGCGCCTCCGCCGTGTCGCAGCCGCTCCTCCGAGTAGCTGCACGAGCTCGGGACATCACCGGTCCCTCGAGCGACGACCTGGACCCCAAGAGAGAGGTCCAATCCCCAGGTGAATCCCTCTATCCATCTCCGATCTTCGAATCTTTTCTTCTTCGTTTTTCTCCGATTTTATTCGCCGCCTACGGTCACTTCCACGCCCTCCATCCATTCCGCCGAGCTTCGCGTCAAAGCTCCCATCTTCGCGATACATTTCAAGATCTCCGACGACGTACCTTGCAACACCTCGTTCACCAGCTCCGCCATTTGGCCGGAGCTCCATCTCCAGACGCCCTCCGTCACCCTTAGGCCTCTCCGATCACCGTAACCTCTTCACGAGCGCACGCACGAGCTTAGGCTCCTTCTCTAACACCTGCAGGTACTCCTCTTCTCATTGAACGGAACTTCGCCGGAGCCAACTCGAAGCTTCATCGCCATCGCCAACCATCCACCCTCCGCCGCTCCTGAGACGACCAGGATCTTCGTCGTCGTATTACGAGTCTTCTGGGATATCTCCGACAAGTCGGAGAGCGTCAGCGACACGAGGAAGGACGGGCGGAGCTGCAGCACCTACGTCGGAGCCCCGCCTTCTCCTCCGCAGGCGGCGGAGGACCGTCGGAGCAGACGAACAGCTGCCGTTCGATCACGTCGATCGTACGGCCCTCACATTGCCACGCGTTCCCTCACCGCAGCAGCTCCTAACCGTCGATTGCTCCTTTGATCCAGCGGCCCTCAGCGAGCCACGTCGCCGTCTTCATCGAGCCCAGAGGCCGTTGGATCATCATCGATCCAAAGGCCCGAGGTCATGCCACGCGTCAGCACCGACACCCCTCGGATCCATCTTGATCCAAGGGCCTTCAGTACGCCACGTAGCCTCGGCCCGAGCCTCCTCTCCGAGCCTAGGTTCGGGTCGCATGAACCTCACTCCAGACCTCCAAAGCGCCTGAGCCTAGCTCCGAGCCTCCGCAGCCATCCGAGCCTAGGTCGCCCACGTGAGGAGCACGTGCGGCCTGGGTAATTTACACAGAGGCCCCTGGAGCTTTCCATATTTGCAAAGAGGTCCCTGTGAAGCTGAGCCCACGTGAGGAGCACGTGCCCTGTGGAGAATTTGCATTCAAGTCCACAACATTATAGGTAATTGCATTTTAGTCCCTGTCTGCATATTTGCTTATTGTATTTTTATTTTTCTGTATTGCATTTACACCCCTATGTTTGCACGCATCCCTAGGTTGCATTCTACATCATTTTGCAAATCTAAAAATTGCATGTTGTTGGGAATTTTGTCCTCTGTCTATTGGTCCATGTGTCATATTTTTGTAATTTCAGTTGAATTATTAATGAATTAATTGGTCAATTTTTGACATATTTTGCCCAGTGACACCTTTTAATTTGTATTTAATTCTCCGTGCTTCCAAAAATCATCAAAAATTCACAGTAGCTTAAGGACAATATTCTTAGCATACCATAAAAATCTCATGTCATTTGCACGCATATCGAGGCCTTAATAAATTGTTAAGTGATTTTCTTAATTTAATTTTAATAAATTCATTTCACATTGAAACTCAGATCTTTCAATTTTCCTGGATCCCTTATTATTAGTGCTATCTAGGATAATTTTAGTTCTTGAAGAATTTGTGGTTTGTTATTTATTAAAAATTAAAAATTGAAAATCACCCTTTCTGCATATTTAATTTCCAGTAAATCCATTTAGTGTCTGAAAAATCCAAAAAAATTAGTGTAGGTCATTTTCATCATCATTAATCATCTGGCCAATTTTGAGAATTTTTGGACTTCATTTGATATATTAATTAAATTAAACGTTAAATTGGCCTGCATCTTTGTACTAGTCTGCATAGAAATTAAAAAGACCAAAAAAAAATAATTCCTCGAAAATCAACACTTGGATGCTTGCTAAAATTCACCTAAGGAGATAGATGCCTCCCTGAGATCGACCTTGGACTTCACCAAGTAAAAAAATCTGTCGCTTAAAATTAACTTAACATTAATTGATAAGTGGTTTTTGACTAGCCTCTCGTATCCGACTGCAACGAACTATTAACATTAATTTGGACATTAATTTGACCGAATTAACATAGGGTGCGGGACGGTTATCACACAGCAGCCGCCCGATCGTCACGATCGGATGGACTCCAGCCGGCCACGCGTCAGAGCCAGAGCATCCCCGAGCTTAGCGTCCGAGCCTCCAGGATTGGATGCTCCCGAGCCTCCACAAGCCTGCATCGAGCCTCGAACCTCCCGAGCCTAGCCGAAGCTGACTCCGAGCCTCTGCCG
This sequence comes from Ottelia alismoides, assembly GCA_037367405.1. Lineage (NCBI taxonomy): Eukaryota > Viridiplantae > Streptophyta > Magnoliopsida > Alismatales > Hydrocharitaceae > Ottelia > Ottelia alismoides. The sequence continues at coordinate 74,570 of JAZKJV010005704.1, read as the reverse complement.
AGCCTGACCTGACTTCCGAGCCTAGATCGCACGTGTTGCGCACGTGCTATCTGGGAATTTCGCAAAGACGCCCCGCCGACTCCTCCATATTGCATTCAGGTTCTGCGTCACGTGCTGGCCATGCGCGCAGGGGGAAATTTACATTGAAACCCTTGCGGTTTTTAATATTTACAGAAAGGCCCTTGTGTGTGTGGGCAAATTACAGGGAAGGTCCCGCTCTTTTGTTTATTTACATTTTAGTCCGTTCCAGGGACCTGTATGCAATTTTATTTCATGTTTTATTTCAGTTATGCCCTTAGCTTCTTTGTTGCATATCTTGAGCTACATATCTCCAATCGAGTTGATTTTAGTTTCATTTTGAAGCTCTTCTCGTCATCTTTATTATGGCATGCTTTAATTTTAGATTTGACACTATGATCCTTAGTGTATTATTTTATTATCTAAGTGTCCTGATATCTTTTTTTGTCATGCCTACTTGCTTTATAAATGTAGAGTGCTTCTTTATTTCAACTCGGTTTGACTCGCATTTTTTCTATGGCTCAAGTGACTATCATTTTGGGGCATATCATTCGCTTTGCATGTTCATTTATTTGCATGATAAAAATTGATAAAAAAATGCATGTTTATTTTTAATGCATTGTTGTATCTTCATGCATGATTTGACCTATATGCCTTTAACTCAACACTTAGCTAAATAAATAGAAATCCGATTAATACGAGAGAGGTTCGTGTCCCTGAGTTCGACCTTGGTTTCTTACCAAGCAAATAAATTACGATCATCTCATTTTGATCTGTTATTGACATATATTTAAATGAGATGATCTTTTGATGAGCCCATTTCGGCCCGACTACGATGATTATTCCAAGTGCTAACTTAGCACTCTTAAAGGGCCAATTTCACGGTTTATCAACCACAGATCATCACTCCTGATGATGATGATGATGCAGATGATGGTAGTGATCATGGTGGGCAGGATGATGAGAGCTCTTCTTTTTCCGAGGCTCTACCACCACAGAGACCCGTGAGGGAAAGGTGACCCTTCACCAGGTATCATGCACATGAGTGCGTTTTGTTGACAGATATCGAGCCTGAATACTATGAAGAAGACTTGCAAGATGAAAACTAGGAGAAATAAGTAGAAGCTATGAAAGAGGAAATGGAGTCCCTTCATGACAATCATACCTTTAAGCTTGTCAAGTTGCCCAAAGGCAAGTGGTTATTGAGAAACAAGTGGGTTTATAGAGTAAAACATGATGAATACTATACAAATCTAATGTACAAAGCTAGGTTGGTTGTGAAAGGTTTTAAACCAAAAGAAGGGAGTTGACTTTGAGGAGATCTTTTCTCCTATGGTGAAGATGTCTTCTATCAGGGTGGTTCTCAGCTTGGCAGCTAGTCTTGATCTGGAGGTTGAACAAATATATGTGAAGACATCGTTTTTTTGTGGTGACCTTGAGGAGGAAATTTACATGTTGCAACCAGAGGGCTTTATGATCAAATGCAAGGAAGCCTGTGTTTACAGACTGAAGAAGAGTCTATATGGCATGAAGCAAGCACCCGGGCAATGGTATAAGAAGTTTGACTCGTTCATGGGGGAGCATGATTACTCCAAGACCACTTCAGACCATTGTGTGTTCGTGAAGAAATTCTCAAATGATGATTTCATCACATCGTTGCTTTATGTTGACGACATGCTGATTGTAGGCAACAATTGAGAGAGAATTTCTGGCTTGAAGAAAGAGTTGAGCAAGTCCTTTGCTATGAAGGACTTGGGGCATGCAAGTCAGATACTGGGCATGAAGATCACTCGAGACATGGAAGCAAGGAAACTTCAACTTTCACAAGAGAAGTAAGGTACTTCAAAGATTTCATATGGAGGAAGCAAAGCCAACTAGCACTCCTCTTGGAGCGCATTTCAAGTTAAGTTCCAAAGATAGCCCACAGAGCAATGCAGAGAAGAAAGATATGGAAAGAGTTCCCTATGCATCAGCCACAGGTAGTCTCATCTATGTCATGGTTTGTACGAGGATAGATATTGCTCATGCAGTTGGAGTTGTTAGTAGGTTCATCTCAAATCCAGAAAAACAACATGGGAAGTAGTTAAATGGATCTTGAGATATCTTCGAGGTACTAGCAATTACTCTCTTTGCTTTGGAGCAGAGAAGCCTATTCTTCTTGGATATACAGATTCATATATGGTAGGTGACATTGATGGGAGAAGATCCATATCTGGCTACATGATGTCCTTTGCAGGTGGCGCAGTTTCTTGGCAGTCTCGTCTTCAGAAGTATGTTGCTTTATCTACTACAGAGGCAGAGTTCATTGCAACTACAGAGGCATGCAAGGAGTTGTTGTGGATGAAGAAGCTCACGCAGGAACTTGATTTTCATCAGGACAAGTATGTGCTTTACTGTGACGGTCAGAGTGCTATTTACCTTGGCAAGAACTCTACATTCCATGTAAGATCGAAGCATATCGATGTCAGATATCATTGGATACGTGATGTGTTAGAATCAAAACAACTTGTACTTGATAAGATCCACACAGATGACAACGATGCTGATATAATGACAAAGACTTTGCCTCTTGGAAAGTTCGAGAGATGCTGCTCCCTCGCATGTTTGGAGCAGTTCCCACATCGTCGGTGAGGGGGAGATTTGTTGGATGGGTTCCCCTCCTTGTAGGAACCTATTCCATATTATAGGATATTGGTAGTCTTATTTGGAAAAGGAAAATCAATTATTGATTGGAGAAGGAGATCAATTATCGTTTAGGATTAAGAATTATCTTTTCCTAATTCTATTGGAAGTAGGAGTCCAGATTTTCTTATTTGCTCATCTCCATGGAGTATAAATAGGGGGTATGGGGTGCATACCGGGATCATTCCAACACAAGCTCTTCTAGCACAAAAAAGAAATAACAGAGAGAGGGGGAGAAAAAGAAGGTTCGTGGTTGCCGTGAAGTTTGGAGGGAGTAATCTTTGGAGCAGTTATTCTCCAGCATTCTTCCCTATAGTTTGGCGACGGATTTATCCGTATGGTGATATTTTCCCTCTCTACTATTTTCCATTGTTTGGTGATTTATAGCTCCGTATTGAGGGTCGGCCTTTTGTAAGCCTCTCACGGGAGATTACTTCGATTATAGTGCTTGGTTTTGGGTTGCGATCAATCCCATAGTTTTTTACCTTACATTGATGGTTTTCCACGTTAAAAATTCTCCGTGCATCTGTGGTTGATTTTTTTGTGGTTGAGACACTTTCTCGTTGTTGATATACCGTGCATGATCCACCTATCGACTTTGGTTATTTTTTCACAATTCAATTTATACGGAGAGTCTGTTCCTAACAATTTAGACAATGTTATTGTTAGAGTCGGTAGCTCCATGTTGTATATTTGGACACTGGGCTTGTTAGAGTCAGTAGTAGTGAGATTTTATTTGAGTTGTGTCAGTAATTAGAGGGTGATGGATATTTAAAGTATTAAAATGATTAGAATGTATTTTTATATATTATTTGGACAAAAAGGGCATCCATCAATACAAGAAAATTGGGCTAAGGCAACAAGTAATTTAGCATTCGTTGTTATAACTTCTGTAGTTAAATATATAACAACAAATATTATTTGCCGCTTACTTCTTTAAATTCACAAGGCATAATGGTATTCGTTATTATATTTCTCGCAATGAATCATATAACAATGGTTACTCGTTAACTTTTTCTTCTAATCGTTGCTAAATTTAACAAAGATTAATATAATTTTAACGAATAAGTCAACAGAAAAATCATCATTATATATACATTTAACAACGAATATGACATTCATAGCTATTTATAAGTACAAAAGATGATTTGGTAATGAATAATATTTGTTGTTATATCTTTAACATCGGAAGATATTTCAATGAATGTTCAAACTATTTGTTGTCGTAGGTCCAATTTCTTGTAGTGCTTATTTGAAAAGAAGAATAAATGTAATATATTCATAGAATGGAGGGATCTATTTGTAGATAAATCACAAAACTTCTATTACAGGATATTTGATCTCTTGCAATGAAGTATTTGAATATTCGCTTCCACATCTTATTATATTAAATGTATAACAACGTATATTAATTATTGTAAATTTAGCTTTTGTTCTTGTAATTCACAAAAAATGGCATATTTCTTGCCGAAGGTTCATATAACAACGATTTATCTGTTGGCTTGTTTATTAAAACTCGTAGAAATCGTTACTAAATTTCTCAAGGTTTAAAGGAAAACGTCAACTGATAACCATTTTTATGTGATTTATTGTTAGAAATATAACAAAGGATACAACAGTCATTGCGAATTCAAAGAAGAAAGCAACGAATATTATTTGACGTTACATTTAACCATCGTTGATACGGGCAACAAATGTTAAATATTGATTATCTGAAGTCAATTTTATTGTAATGTCAAATATTTAAAGAAACAAGTAATGAATACTAGTCGTTGCGAATTTTGCAGCATTTTCAAATATGCGCCCAACATCTTTGATCACCATCTCTCTCTCTCTCTCTCTCTCTATATATATATATATATATATATATATATATATGATATTTATCTAATGCGCACATGGTGCATTTGATGGTCCATGCGCCCAACATATCATCCGTCCGATCTTAACTTTCATCCCTTATTTTCAGCATCATTTAATTGTATTAATTAATGATTTTCCAAAAATAGTAATCATATTGATTAGGCAACATACTGTATTGCATCGCCAATTGATCGGTTATCCCTAATTCCGTAGCGCTACCATCGATCGCGCTAGCGAAAAAATTAGGTTCTTGTGCGCTACCATCCATCGATTTCGAGAAATTTGTTCTTGGATCTTTCAGCGACAGAAGTTGTCGAAAAAAGGTATTGTGATTGTTTAATAGTCGACTTTAAGTGTTTATTTCTTTGCTAATATCATTTTCATTAGGTTGCATATATGGATAATTCGAGTGGAGAATTTGATCAGTATATTTCTGAAGATTTGATGGAAAACGAACTTTTTGAAGATGATGCACGTGGAAGTGATATTAATGAGATCAATTTTGAAGAAAGTAATTTTGATATGTTATCAGGTATCTTTTTTATGGCTTTCAGTAACTTTTTGATATTGTATCTGTAAGTTTTTTGTAATAAGTAAATTTTATATGTTCGTTAGTTTATATATTAGAACATTCCAGTAACTATAAGTGTTCGACAAGTAACAATTATAACAAGTAACATCATCAATATTCATCAATAACTCTTTAATATTGATTGTTAACTTTTATATTAATGGCAAGCAACTTTTGTAACTCTTTAACTTTCTGTAAGTTTTTTGTAATAAGTAAATTTTATATGTTCGTTAGTAAATATATTATAACATTCCAGTAACTATAAGTGAACGACAAGTAACAACTATAACAAGTAATATTATCAATATTCATCAGTAACTCTTTAATATTGACTGTTAACTTTTATATTAATGGCAAGCAACCTTTGTAACTCTTTAACTTTCTATAAGTTTTTTGTAATAAGTAAATTTTCTATGTTCGTTAGTAAATATATTATAATATTCCAGTAACTATAATTGAATGACAAGTAACAATTATAACAAGTAATATTATCAATATTTGTCAGTAAATCTTTAACATTGATTGTTAACTTTTATATTAATGGAAAGTAACCTTTGTAACTCTTTAACCTTCATTAACAACTCTTTAACATTTACTGTTAACTTTTTATTATTGACAAGTAAATTTTCTCATTAGTAACTCTTTAACATTAAATTAATGGCAATTAACCTTCGTAAAATTGTACATTTAGTATTGACATATTCTAGCTATATCTTATTATTCTGTGATGTATACATAGTTGTTCAGTAACGATGCTATATCATACCATTAACTATTTCATAATGATCAGTAATATATATTATAAGCTTTACTAATTCGGTTGCATTGAATAGGAAAGTTAGTAACTCATATAAATAACAAGTAATATTATCTATATTCATCAGTAACATTTCAATGCAGTTGGTATGCTGTTCATATTTATTTAATTCATCTTGAATGATGTGTCTTTGAATTATTGTTTGAATAAGAATATTTATTTGAATATATGTAGAATTTGATGAATTTGAAAGCTCTAAAGGATTAATGAACGAAGAATCACCTATATCATCTGTAGATCATGCTATTATTCTTCGAGAGGGTATTTCATTCGCAACTCTTAAGGATTGTGAACTGTTATATGAGAAGTATGCCACTGAAATTGGATTTGATATTCGAAAGAGCAGTACGAAGTATTCTTATGATAGGAAAAGCAAAGTCAGGAATATTTCTTTCAAAAAAATTATTTGCTGGAAGGAAGGATTTTATGTTCAACTTCCTAAAAAAAGGAAGATATATTCAAGTTTCGTTTTGGTTGATGAAGAAGCACAATCAGAAGGAATAGATAGTGAGGGAAGAAGATGTGGAATAAGTCATTGTGGTTGTAAAGCAAAGTTTTCGGTGAAGTTAAATCCATTATTAAAACAGTGGGATGTGGTTTCTTTTGTTGATGAACATAATCATAAACTTGTTTCTCCTAGCAAAAAGAAGTACCTAAGACCTAATTGGAGAATAACTAAGGCAACAAAAAAATTGTTATCTTCCATATCAGAGGTTAACATTCCTATATCAAAACAAATAGCATTTTTGGGCAAGCAAGGCGGTCCTTTTGAACGTGTTGGCTCTATAGCCAGGGATATTTATAATTTGAATAGAGATAAGAAGAAAAAAACAGATGGTCATGATGCGGTTATGCTTTTGGAACATCTTGAGTATTGTAAAAGTTTAACACCGGATTTTTTCTATGTTTACAAGAAAGACGATGATTCATCCTTAACACACTGCATGTGGATAGATTCTTATTCTATAGAAGATTACAAATTGTTTGGCGATGCAGTTACATTTGATACCACATATGATACCAACAAGTACAAGCTAATTTTTGCTTCCTTTTGTGGCGTGAACAATCTCAACAAGATTGTATTCTTCTGTAATACATTTTTAATGAATGAGTTAAAAGAGTCGTTTGTATGGTTGTTCAAAAATTTTTTGGACGCTATTAAGGTTCCTCCCAAGTCTATAATTACTGATCAGTGTCCATCGATTAATGCGGCTATAAGAGAAGTTTTTCCAACTACAAAGCATAGATACTGTGGTTGGCATGTTACAGCCAACATGAAGAAGATGATTGGTTTAACGAAAAAATCTGATGTAGCAATCCCTGCTTTGAATAAGATTATATGTGGTGCAGAAAATGAATAACATTTTGAAGCTGAGTGGGGCAGAATAGTGACAGAATGTGATTTAGAAAAGAATAAATGGATCAACATAATGTATCACATTAGGAGAAAGTGGGTTCATATATATATGAGAAGCTTCTTTTTCGCCGACATGAATACAACTCAGAGGAGTGAGAGTATGAATTCTTTTTTGTCCAACAATGTCAATCAGTTGAATAGTCTATACGAGTTCATGACTAGATTCCAAACTGTTATTGAGAGAATGAGAGAGCAGGCCAACATGATAGACAATGATTCTGAAAATAAAAAGCCGAAGTTGGATACGCAGTGGAGTATTGAAAAACAATTTGCTACGTATTTTACAAAGACAATGTTTTATATTGTTAAAAATGAGCTTAAGGAGGGAATTAAATTGAATGTTATTCCACCTCCAATGGATGATGATATTATAGAATACATGGTGTATCCCATTGGCAATATTCAAAGTTTTAACAGAGTTTCTTATCATGCTTACAATAATAAATTCCATTGTGATTGTATGAAAATGGAATCAATGGGTATTCCATGCAGACACATCATCAGTGTGTTAAAATATAGAGATGTGTTAGATATTGATTCTTCTCTTTTATTGAAAAGATGGAAGAAAGATATCAAGGTTAATGGTTATTATCCTCTATACAGAAAGAGGACAATACAAGACGACTCTAGTCAATTACGTGTGTTGTCCAATGAACTCATTAGTGAAGCTGATGGTAACCAAGAAGTATATAATTACATTAAGAATGTACTTATAGATGCATCAGAAGCAGTCAAAGCTATTAAAAGCAAAAGTAATAGTGTTAATGTTGAAGAGCCCGATGACACAAACAGAACATTGGACAAGTCAGTTAGCAATGTGAAGAATCCCAACATAGCAAGACCTAAAGGTTCAGGAAGAAGTGGCAGACCAAAGGGAAGCACAAATAGATTGAAAACTATTTGTGAAGAAACTGCTGCTAAGCGTGGACAATGCAAATTATGCAATAAAGTAAATGCTGGACATGATTCACGAAATTGTCCTACCAAGTCTGATGTTAAACATTAGAGGTACTTCTTTTCATGCTTATCAAAGCATTGGTTTTTATATAGCATTCTAACATGACAAATATATTTTCCTTTATTACAACAGATCCATATCTATTATATGCAGATAATATTCTGGTGTAAGAGATATGATTTCTATGCATACGTCTTACTGTAAAAGTAAGGTTTATTTAATAAATTTATCATTCCTTTATTCATTTATGTGATCATCATTAAATATTTTTTATATGTATGCTCATATCTATACTTGTTCTATGCAGATGATATTTCCGAGATAGAGGAGATGACTATTAAGCATCTGGAAGAGATCAAAGGCTCAAGACATGATCCAAATAATTCATTGTTCCAGAAGAATATTTTTTATATAATTTATGTAATCAATTTTAAAATTCTGATCATACATATGTTATGTACTTTGAGAGTAGTGATTTGTTTCTTATCATGTTGTATCATTTTAGTGACGTAACTATTTTAGAGGAATACACAAGTTTATGTTTATTTTTAAGTAACATTGGTAACTTGTAAAAGTAAGCATTACTATTCATAATAATTGAGTGAAAACTAGTAATTCCATTACTTACGATTGTTAAATTCAAAATGAAAGAATGAGTGGATGTACAGTAAGAAGTATCATTTCTATTGGTAAGATATAAATGATTACTTGCAAGAAGATTAGTAATTCCAGTCTTACGCTTGGTAAATTTGGTTATGAATACCCATTCATCACTCTTTATTCTTTTATTTTAGCTACAAAACCTTTGCCAAACACATGTAGATATCTGTAAATAATAATAATTATCAAAAAGCATGCATTGTGTAAAAATAAATAATTAGCATGTTTTTGTGCAAAAATAAAAGAATAAAGAAACAAAAGAAAAAGAGGGAGATATTTAGAATAAATATTGAGCGACCTAATCTCAAGGGAGGCCTCAGCATGGGCCTGACCGCATAAAAACCAAAATAGAGGGAGATAAGGAAGCTCATGTGTGTAAATATACCTGTATATAAATAAAAATATTTTCCTCTAAATAAAAATAAAAATGGGTTGTATATTTTTGTATATATTTGTAAATATTAAATCAAAATAAAAATGGAAAAATAAAAATAAAAATAAAAATAAAATACCTTCACCCTTGTCTATATCCACCTTGTACATAGAATCCCTTACCTATTTATTTCACCTTATAAATAAATAAATTAAAATTCCATAAAAATGGTACATATTCTAGACTTCATAATGTAAATAAATAAAATAAAAATTACAAAAAAATAAAAAAATAAAAAGGAATAAAAATAAAATCAATTTTCTATATTGTATATATACCATGTATATAAATGTACATACCTATTTATTTTACCCTTGTAAATAATTAATAAAAATAAAATAAAAATATCAAAATATTCCAAATTTTATTCTATAAATAAATAAAATTTAAAATTGGAATAAAAATGTATAAAAAAAATAATTAAAAATCAAAAATTAAAAATATATAGTATATATACCTATATATAATATACTATATTGTAAATACAATATTTTTATTTAAAAAAATAAATAAAAATCACAAAAAAATAAAATAATTTAAAATAAAAGAAACATTTTTCATGTTTTGACTTTTGTGAAAATCGGCCATTTGCTATTTTAAATTTAATTTCCAAATCTTTCTGATGTGGCCGCTCCTGATTGGTCCACGGGGGATGTTGACCCCCCGGTCAACTCCCCCCTGGACCACAGACCCGCGGATCTTGTTGCCCGACCCGACTCTCGGATTTTTTGCCACTCGATCTGATCGCCAATCACCTGAACCCCAGCTCCAATTGACCCTCGTTCATCCCTGATCCACGCCCGGGTTGGGTATGAGGGATCCGAGTTTTGAGTTGCTCGCCCGACCTTCCCCTTCTCGGACCCCTAGCCATATTTAGTCTCGCCTCCGGCAGCCTTTTCACTCATCTCTGGTCCTCCCCCTCGATGCCAAGGAACTCCTCCACCTCGCCTGAGTGACAGCCGAGCGAGACGGAGTGGAAGTGAGGCTCAGGCAGCCGGGAAACCTTTGATCCGACGTTTCCACCGCCGTGCGCCGCCGCGAGCGTGCTCAGCCTCGGGACTCGATGCCCCCTTGAGGCAATGACCCCCGGAGCTCCTCGAGCTCCAGCCCAGTCGAATGCATCCACCAGTTAGCTCTGTTAGCTTGTAGTTTAGCGTAGAACATAGATTTTAGGTTACTGTTCTTGTAGCTCCGCCGCTGTCGCCAGCTCACTCTGACCATCCATCAGCCATCCCGACCCGACCACCACCTTCACGAGCCTTCTCTGCACCTTCTTCACTCAGCCACCCAACCCTGACTCGCCCCGGAGTAGGGACTTCGGTCCTCCTCCTCCGCCGCTCGCTGGAGGACCTCCACACCGCCGCATCTTTCATCCTCCACGTGCCCTAACGGGTCGAGGCATTTTACCCTCGACCCCTCTTTCTTTCTTGTGCAGGCAGCAGGTCAAAACGACCTCATCTGGAGGTCGGAACATCAGAGCACATGCGCTCCAGGTCTTCACCGTCGCTGGAGCTCTCCAGAGCTCCCCGTCATCATCGGAGCAGTTCAGAAGCTGCGGACCACCGAGGCGATTCTTCTCCGTATCTCAACAGCTTTCGAGGAGTCCCCACGCACGAGTATCAGGCCGGCGAAGTTTGCCAGCCATCTGTTCTTTCCGGATCCTCCTCGATCGTCAGATCGACCACGCAACTCCAGATTTGATCGGAGTCGTCCGATCGAGCTCAGGGTTTCTTCATCAACAGCCATCGTCTGGTCGACACGTGGAGAGACCTGGAGCATCCATCAGCTGGAGAGGCGCCCGCTACTGTCCACCGTTGGATCCCACACGTGGCGTCCTCCCCGCCGTCCGCTTAAATAAAGGGTAAATTGTTCTTAGTCCCTTTAGTTTTTAGCTGTTACTTTTTAGTCCTGTAAATATTTTGTCTCGTATTTTTATTTTGTAAATATTGCATCGAGGACCTTCTTGTTTATCATATTTGCACTTTAGTCCCCCCTATATGTGATCCACGTGCGTTGACACGTGAGTTTTGGTTAAATTGTCATGTTTATCCTGTGGTTTATGTGTGTTCTGCTTTGCTTGTTTTATAATTAGATTGACACATATGCCCTTCTGAGTGTGACTCACGTGTGTCGCACGTGGTTCTCTGAGATTTTTGCAAGTTGGGCCCTAAGCTTTTCAGCCGTGTTATCTATTGGCCACCAGGACTTATTTTTCTTGCGATTAGGTCCCTGTGCACTATTTGCTTGTTTTGGATTTTAATAAAATAGCAAATTCAACCCAAATTTGGTGAAAATTGGACACGTGGCTCCTGCCACTGTGTAAAATTTTCCCTAATTTTTGAGTACATTTTTGAGCATTTTTATTATTTTTAAAATCCAAAAACCTCTCTTTTTCTGCCTGTCCAGATTTAAAATTCACAAAAAAATATAAAAACATCTTTAAAAATTACAAAAATCAGATCTTGTTTATTTTGGTGTGCTTGATTTTCTGACCAATTTTGGTTATTTTTGGATTCATAAAAATTATAAAAATTCAAAAACCTTGAAAAGCTTAGAAAAATTCTAATAAATCATAGAAAATCCCAAAAATAATAAACCTTTTTCCTGATTTTCTTCTTTACTTCTACTTTACAGGAAAAATATCTTCAGGGTTTGTTACAGCCATTTTACATTTTATTTTGGCCCTTGAAACCTGACTGGACATTGATCTTCTGTTTTTATCTTGTTTCATTTTTATTAAATTCTATAAAAATCAAAAAAATGTCAAAAATTCACTAAAGACAGTAAAAAATATAAAAATTCTAAAAATATTTTTGTTTGATTTTTTTGGAGCATTTTAGAGTAATTAAATAATTATTGAAAGTTGTGTGTTTTGCTTGTTTTATTATTTTCTTTATAATTGAAAATTCAAAAAAATATAAAAATATTAAATATCCACCAAAAATAATTTGTTTTTGTTTTTCTTTATTTTAGACTACTTCGTAGGCCGCAAGGCCATCACGTGCTCCCTGAGTTCGACCCTGGGTGCTATACCAAGTTAATATCATAGCGAAGACCGCTAGTTTGAGTTTCATTGATTTTTATCTTTCTTTGGTGGTCTGAATTTTTCTTGATTGAGCTCTGAGTCCCGAGTGACTGAGGTCACAACGACCTTAGTGATTTATACTTTACCTTAGTTGCTCGGGCGGCTCATTAGTAGCTTGTAAATGTAAGCGATACGATACGTATTACTTCATATTAAGAACAATAATTCCACTATTTACGATTGGTAACTTGAAAATGAAAGAATGAATGGTTGTCCAGTAAGAAATATCATTTCTATTGGTAAGATATAGAAGATTATTTATATAAAGAACAATAATTACACTACTTACGCTTGGTAACACCTACCATTTCATTGAGTAACATTGGTAGCTTGTAAAAGTAAGCAATACGATTCGTAATAGTTTAGAGAAAGACCAGTAATTCAAATACTTGCGATTGGTAATTTATATGTAATATTGAGAATGCTATCAGTAACACCTACCATATCGATCAGTAACATTGGTTCATTGTAAAAGAAAGAAATACGATTCATAATAGAGGAGATAAAGAACAATAATTAAAATACTTACGATTGGTAACTTATAAGTAATATTGAGAAGACTATCAGTACTAACCACCATTTCGATAAGTAACGTTTGTAGCTTGTAAAAGTAAGCAATACGATACGTAATAGTTGATGTAAAGACCAGTAATTCCATTATTTACTATTGGTAACATGATATGCAGATGATATTCCCGAGATAGAGGAGATGACTATTAAGCATCTGGAAGAGATTAAAGGCTCAAGATATGATCCAAATAATTCATTTTTCCAAAAGAATATTTTTTTATATAATTTATGTAATCAATTTTAAAATACTGATCATACATATGTTATGTACTTTGAGAGTAGTGATTTGTTTCTTATCATGTTGTATCATTATAGTGACGTATTATGTTATCTATTTTTGAGGAATACACAAGTTATGTTTATGTTATTTTGTAAAACTTGTAAAAGTAATATTAAGAAGTCTATCAGTACCATTTACCATTTCATTAAGTAACAATGGTAACTTGTAAAAGTAAGCATTATGATTAGTAATAATTGAGTGATAGACTAGTAATTCTATTACTTGCGATTGGTAACTTGAAAATGAAAGAATGAATGGATATTCAGTAAGAAGTATCATACAATGGTTCAATGATTATGAATAGAGCAATACAACAATCTCAAGCAACTCATAACCACTGCCATGCAAAATTAATTAATTCATTATAATTTAAGTAATATTGAGAAGTCTATCAGTAACATTTAACATTTCGTTAAGTAAAATGGAGAAGTCTATCAGTAACATTTACCATTTCGTTAAGTAACATTGGTAACTTGTAAAAGTAAATATTACGATTCGTAATAATTGAGAGATAGACTAGTAATTCCATTATTTACGATTGGTAACTTGAAAATGAAAGAATGAATGGATGTCCAGTAAGAAGTATCATTTCTATTTGTAAGATATAAATGATTATTTGTAAGATGGAGGGCTAACAGTATTTCCACTCTTTACGCTTGGTAACTTGTACCTTGCAAGTAGTATTGAAAAGATTAGTAGTAACACCTACCATTTTGATAAGTAACATTGGTAGCTTGTAAATTTAAGCAAAACCATCCGTAATAGTTAACAGAAAGATCAGTAATTCCAGTACTTGCGATTGGTAATTTGTAAAAGAAAGAATTAATGGATGACTATTAAGAAGTATCATACAATGGTTCATTGATTATGAATAGAGCAATACAACAATCTCAAGCAACTCTTAACCATTGTCATGCAAAATTAATATATTCATTAGAATTTAAGTATACAAAGAAATGTTGATTTTTTCCTAAGTAAACATATACTATTTCTTACATATTAAAAAAAAGCTATGATCCCTATCATGGAAGAGCTTATTGTCTTCATTTCTTTTCCCCGCACTTTAGTAGTATAGAAGCAATCTTTGTGCGAAACCTCGGTAGATCTTCAATGTTAAAGTCTGGCTCCGATCCTTTGCAAATGTATTCCATATATTTCATCACAAAAACACCACAGTCTATCTTGTATTCCTTCGAATAATGGATTTGATGATAAAGAAGAAGTACCTAACTCAAGTGATGAGAGCTATGTCAACTCAGACATCAGGTTTCACCAGGTGCATGATCATATCAAGCTACGCTCACCGAAATTTAGGAAAGCAAAAGAGAAAGGAAGGAAAAAACAGTATTCGCATGAAAATTAGTAAATCATGTGTGTCATGTAAGAGGCTACATGTCTCATTTTTGGGTTGTTTAGTTTGTGTAAGAGGTTACATGCCTCATCTAGTCATGTAAGAGGTACTATGCCTCATATGAGTGTCATTGTAATATCTTTCTTTGATCAATGAGAGGGGATACTCGGACCCCCAAAATTACCGGGCTTATAATAAAAAAAAGTCTATCGAATCACTTGGTTGCTTTGGGATTCCTTTTGTCATAACCACCGACCATTTCTCAAGATGTTCATCGGTGTATAGCATGAAGTATTCAGCGATCCAATCAATCTTCACAAAAAAAAGAAGATAGTAATTAAACTTTAAATTCATTCAAATATCATTATAAGGATTTTTATGAATTTAGAGTGTTACCCATTTCTTTACATCCAACCAGTGTTTTTTCATTCCCGACAATAGATTGTATGAAATGAACTTTTTCGTATCGAAGTCAGAAATAAGAAGATGCCAATGATTTGATGTATGAATTATACAAAAAGCCTTCTTTACGTATACGAACATTGTCTTTGTGCATGTGAATAAATTGTTTAAAGGCTCGTAATCTTTTACAGTCGCTTCATTGACAGTTTTCTGGAGTAATTGCTGCATTATAGTAAAATGTTATTTTTTTCAATATAAAATCAGCAATTTACTATACATTGTTCATCCAGAGATATGTAATATCATTTCTAAAATTATTAAAAAAATTTTATTTGAAAGAAATTTAATCTTACCATTTGTGGAGTGCTTGCAAAGATGTAAGGAGCGTTCAATTCATTTACTCGATGAGTAGTGTATAGTACATCCATGTACATGTCCAAAATCACATCTATCACCTTCTTGTTGTACAAAAGGTCTTCGATGTGTCTTCCAATACAAAAATTATCTTCTGGACTGTGGAAAGTTGCTCCAATATTGACAATAAATTCAATTGTTATTTAAGAAACAACACAATATCTTTATTGAAAATAATAATCTTAAACATTATTTATAATATATCTTGTATAAACTTACTTGACCACCGGATCCTTTAAGAAATAATGAATGATACTTCTATCAGTTTTAGAAATCAAACTATATCCGACATAGTCAATGCGTGTCACATTAAAAACCTACAGAAAAATTTATTATAAGGAATTTGAACTGATGTTTCATATATCCTAAAAAATATATATAAGATTCATACCTCTAATGCCATTTCTTGGTTATCTTCTAACTTGCGACTTTCATCTTCATCTTCCACTTGTAACACTTCATCGTTATATTTTTTCACAAGTTTTCCTCTTTTTGTTTGAATTTTGTTCTAAACTGGGCTCTTTGTTTCTTCTCCATCTCCCATCTGTGCTCTTCTAGACTTTATTCTTTTTGACAAACTACTGGGAGTAATGCATTTCCTGCCCCTTCCTCTCTTAGTACCTTTTATTGTGTCCCTGTCCGGTTCTTGTAAATCTTTTTCAAAACCAAGGTCAAATGAAGGTGAATCATTTTTTGATTCTAGGTTGCATTTATCCTCATTTTGAACATTTACAGCTTCAGTCTCCTCTTTTTTCTTTGCAGCAATTGATTTTGCAAAGAAATCTTCAAATCATTACTTTAAAACTGATATTTCAATCTTAAGATTCTCGTTCTCCTTTATTATACTATCATATTCATTTTTTAATCTTTGAAATTCATCTAATATGGTTAGTTGTGATATGATATCCTCCAACTCTCTAATTCTCTTCACATGTATTTCACAACTACAATCTCTACTCTTCTCAATTTGATCACTCCTTGATGAAACCCAATTTCATCATCACAATTTCCATTTATTAACCCCCTTTCTTAAGCTATTTGTCAATAAAACCCAGTTAATGTCCTATAATTATCTGAGTCTCTAATAAATTAAAAATCACAAAAAAATAGCAAAACAAAAATCTGTGGTATTTTTAGCCTTAAAAATACCCTTAAAAGTATTTCGAGTCTTTGTTTGATCTCATATCCAGTTTTAGTCAACATGAAACTTATAGATCTCATCGAGATCTACAACTTTCATGTTTTGAGTTTTCTCAAATTCGGCCATCTAGCCCTTCAAATATCAACTGGAAGATCAGAATAATTTGATTGGGCCACGTGGCCCATTCTGGGTAACCACGTGGCCCGCCATCCTTGCTTCAGCCGCCCGCGTCCTCAGCCATTGGATCTCCCTCTGATCCAACGGCTCAGCTATCTCCAAGTGCGCTCATTTTCTCAGCCATCAGATCTCCTCAGGCGTCATCTCCACCGCCCGCACCCGCTTGGCCCACAGCTCGCCACGTGGCGCTTCGTCCGCCATCTGATCAAGCCGCCTAGATCTCATCGTACCCGCTCCTTCGCGCATCGCTCCACACCGTTGGATCTCCAGATCCAATGATCAGATGATCGTCGTCAACCTCTAGAACCCCCTTTTCCCCACGATCACCACCTCGTGCGTCCCGCGCGCCCTTCCTATTATCTCACCGACTCCAACCACCACCTTTACTAACCAAATACCCCACGATGTTCTCCCATCTCCTAGCTTCCTCGCGGGCACGTCCATTGTCCACGATCCTACTCCAATCACCCCACAACCCCCTCGCAATCCACGACTCCATTCATCAAACCGCCACCTTCGCCTTCAAAAACCTCGCCACCTCCGCATGTTCTGGGTTATCCACCTTTACGCGGGGCACGACCCAGCCCTCCGCCACCTCCCATTGACAGGGGGAGGTGGCTGGATCGAGTAACGACGACCGTCGCCCCCGGTGCGATCCTCCGCCGATCCCGGCGGTGTCGCGGCGCCTTCAGGCCTGCTTGAGCTGCACCAATTGGCTGCAGGTGTCCAGCGAAGACCCGGGGCTCGATTCGAGCCCCAGCCCAAGCCTTCGTCCACCTATTTCTCTAGGTAAGCTTCCTCCTATCTCTTCCGCATTTTTCTTAACTTTTGCTTAATTTTACATGTCACTTCCCCCATCTCCGACCTCCGATGAACACCCTACAAGCTCCGCCACATTCCCCCCTTTTACGCGAAGCCCTCGGACCATCTCCTCCTTATTCCAAACCTCGTCGCCCTACGATCCATCTCCTCCGCCACCCACGGCAGAGGAGCTCCGAGCTCCCACATTCTTCGACCCCTCCGAGCTCTCATTTCACTCACACACACTCCTATGTATGCTTTGGCTATGTTGCTAACTATGCAGGACCTGGAAGCTTGCGTTAGCCGGAGCTCTGTCGAAGCCCACTTCGTCACAGTCGCCCTCGACTTCAGAGCTCCGATGACCGATGCCAGAGGCTCCTGGATCTTCCCCTGATTCCCAGCTTCTTCGACATATCTTCAGGGAACTCGGAGACGCTCCACCGTAGCCGAGGGTGAGCAGCGGAGCTGGAGCTCCTTCGCCAGAGCTCAGTTCCTGCCGTCAGCTGCAGAGGAAGATGGAGGAGCAGTGACAGTTGGATACACCTCACCGGTGTTCATCCAACGGTCACAATTCAGCCACGTCGCCAGCAAGGAGCCACCTCCAGATGCCGTCGGATCTTTGAAGATCGGACGGTGCACACTCAGCCACATGTCGGATCCAGACCTTCCCCGAGCCTAGCGTCCGAGCCTCCAGGCTTGGATGCTCCCGAGCCTTCACGAGCCTGCATCGAACCGAACCAGTGTCCAAGCCAAGCCGAAGCAACACCGAGCCTCTGCTGAGTCCGAGCCTATCTCCGAGCCTGGATGGCACGTGCTTGGCACGTGCGCATCTGGGAAATTTGCAGAGATGCCCTCCGAACTTCTCCATTTTGCATTCAGGTCCTGTTATCACATGCCGTCCACGTGCACTGTGGTTATTTTGCAACCACACCCTCGCAGGTTTCCGTATTTGCAAAGACGCCCCTATGCGTGGGGGTAATTTATAGGGAAGGTCCTGTTCTTTTACGTAACTTCATTTTAGTCCCTCCCAGGGACCTGTCTGCAATTTTTATTTCATGTTTTCTTTCATTTATGCTCTTGTCTTTGATCTTGCATATCTTGAGCTATATATGTCCGATTGAGATGATTTCAGTTCCATTTTGAAGCTCTCCTTGCTGTCTTTCTTATGATATGCTTTAATTTCAGATTTGACACTATGATCTGTAGTGCATTATTTCATTATCTAGGTGTCCTGATTTCCGTGGTCCTCATGCCTAGATGCTTTATAAATGTAGAGTGCTTCATTATTCGACTCGGTTTGACTCACATGTTTTATGGCTCAAGTAATTATCATTTTGGGCATATTATTCGCTTTGCATGTGCATTCATTTGCTTAATAAAATAAAATAAAAAATTTTGCAGGTTTATTTATTTAATGCATTGTTGTACGTCTCCTTGCATGATTTGACCTATATGTGCTTTAACTCAATGCTTAATTAGATAGATAAAAAATCCGACTAATACGAGAGAGGCTCGTGTCCCTGAGTTCGACCTTGGTATCTTACCAAGTAAAAATAATATGGCCATCTCATTCTTTTTTGACATATCAATCAGATGGTCTTTTGATGACCCGAATTGGCCTGACTGCGATGACTATTTTAAGTGCTAATCCAACACTATTAAAGGGCCGATTTTGAGGTCTATCACTCCTCAAGATTGAGGTTGTTGAATCATCTTCAAGGCGTTTTGTATGGGGAGAAACAACACGTAAGGCGTATGCATTTGAAATGAAACTCTCGTTGATGAAGGTTTCATAATCAAATATAAATTCGTTTGCGTCAACCTTGAATAATTCTTTCTCCTCATAATCCAAATGAACGACAATCTAACATTGAAAAAATTTTTGTTTCAATAAAAAATGTACAACAATTAGCAACAGTAAATTTTTACATCATAATTGTCATGCAAAATTAATATATTCATCAGAATTTAAATAATATTGAGAAGTCTAACAGTAACATAAACCATTTCGTTAAGTAATATTGAGAAGTCTATCAGTAACATTTATCATTTCGTTAAGTAATACTGAGAAGTCTATCAGTAACATTTACCATTTGTAAAAGTAAGCATTTCTATTTACACTTGGTAACTTGAAAATGAAAGAATGAATAGTAATTCCATTATTTACGATTGGTAACTTGAAAATGAAAGAATGAATGGATGTCTAGTAAGAAATATCATTTTTATTTGTAAGATATAAATGATTATTTCTAAGATGGAGGACCAACAGTAATTCCACTCCTCACGCTTGATAACTTGTACCTTGTAAGTAGTATTGAAAAGATTAGTAGTAACACCTACCATTTTGATAAGTAACATTGGTAGCTTGTAAAATTAAGCGAGACCATCAGTAATAGTTAACATTAAGACCGGTAATTCCACTACTTGCGATCGGTAATTTGTAAAAGAAAAAAATTAATGGATGACCATGAAGAAGTATCATACAATGGTTCAGTGATTATGAATAGAGCAATACAACAATCTCAAGCAACACTACACTGATGATATTTTACATCTTACAGTAGGTAAATCCAGTACACTTGCTATGTTAATTTAATCAGTAATAAAATTTCTATATAGTAGGTAATTCCAGTACTTGTAACTCATATACTTGATTTGTTAGTTACGTTAAAAAGACAAGTAAGTTATACTTTGTATTTTTATATGTTACATGGTCTTCATCCAAGCATAAGAATTGTTATATTGAAACTTTGCACGGAGTTGCCCATTTCTGTATCCTTGGCAGCAATTTTTGATTCAGTGCATGCAATGAAAAGAGATGTTCTAGCGCTCATGTCTGAAATACAAAGGCAAATTTATTATCATATATTTTTTAAATAAGAAGTATTTAACAATATCAAAAATTATATATACTTACATACAAACATGCAGCACATCCAGTGAGGTATCCCACAGTGCATTTCCCATCCATACTTGTTCGCATCTTCATTTTTTCAACAATATCGTCCATACGGTTCATTATCATGTTGCCAACCGCATTACACCAATTAAAGAAACAAGTGTCTTCAATTGAGTCTATGTAGTTCAACAAAACTCGTGGGAAGCAAAAGTTTGTTTCCGGAAACAAGAAAGTACAAAACATCAGTGAAATTATACATGTAATGTACATCCTCACTGAATGGTCATCTTCTAGGTTACGTAACGAATCGAGAATATCACAAATATTGTGACGATTCATCGACATGTTTGAATGAAAAATCAAATCCTCTAAGGAACTAGGCCATTCAAATGAAAACCCCCTTAGGTGAATTGGGAATCTGGATGTCGGTAAACCCAATATCAATCCTATGCCATTGTCCGAGAAGGTAAGCTCTTTCTCACCAAATCTGAAAACTCGATTGCCTTGGTAATTCTGAATAATAAAATCCAATACTTGATAATTGATATCAAGTTTTGTGATGGAGACAAACCTTGAAAAAGCAGATCTATCTATTAAGTCTCTGTGCCTTCCAGTCAATTTATTATTTCCGAGATAGGTTACGAATTGTTTAATGTAACAACGGTGCTGCACACAATATCGTGCTGTAAGAAGTTTAGATAAAATTCAGTTAATTTTATTGACTAATTTACAATAGATAAATTATCAATTCAATATTCAATTACCTGGAACAATTTCTATGCAAAAATTGGAATTTTTTGTCTCCATCCTTGGAATATCCTTGACATTTGATTGATTTTTTTCAGATACCGCATTATACAAAAATATAATACATGATATATTGTACATTATAATATAACCAATTTATAACAGAACTTAATAGCATAACTTACCATTGGATTGTTCAGAAGCTTTGTGAACCTCATTTCTAGGGCATATATCAAAAGATGTAGTTATTTCACCTTTTAAAGAGTAAAAATTGTATAAAGTTATAATTTTTGTACCAAGTGGATTTTCAATTGCTGGACTTGTCGCAACCTCATGCTTCCTCCTTTTGTATGAAACTTGATAACATTTTGATTCATCCATTTGGAAGAGTTCTATTCATATAACAAGTAACAAATCTAAGATCATTAATCTTTGCCTCATTATCTGTTGCAAACTGACAATCCAAATTCGATATGTAACTTACATGATACAATCAGTAACAACTTATTATTCATTAGTAATTTCTTAATAGATTGTAAGTAAGTAATATATTTTTCTTAGATAGGACATACTGAAGAATTATAAATCGATTTGATGAACAGGTAACCCGATATAATACTGGAAGTTGTACCATTCAAGTCGTAGATATTCAATATAGATGCCCAAATTGTGTAAAAAGAAATTTAAACTCAAAATTGTTAACCCTATCGAAACGCATATATCGTTTTATATGCACAACCACGGATTGAACAACGAATCATAATATAGATTGCAAATGAGATTGCAAATGAGATATTCATACTTGATTTCTTACCGATTCTAGGTTTCTTCCCTTAATCTTCCGCTCGCTATTCAACTTTCTAGACCTTCAATCAGAACGAAAGAAGCATTGTTTCCACCACCGCGAAACGAACGAGTATTCCCAGAGTAGAGTTGATAAATAAGTAAAACCTAAAAGAAATACACACTTGCATTGGTAACATCGTGCACTTGAAATTGTATTTTAATGACTACAATATATAACAAGTAATAATATCGCATACATCAGTAACTCTTACCATAAGCATTGGTAAATTTGACTGCTTAAACTAGTAATATTATAATTTTGATACAGAAGCTATTATTAACACTACAAATCAGTATCGTTTTAACATGTAAAGGTACCAATATTAAATCGTAGCAACACTATTGGTTATAAGTAAAAGTAATAACTACGACATGTAATATTGTAGTGGTTATCAGTAACTCATAGAATTGCGATTGGTAATATATAAAAGGAGTATTGACAGTATGCGCAATAAGAACCATCAATAACCTTGATAATATCGAAAGAATCCTTAGTAACATTTAACGTTGTAGAAGTAAGAATTATTAATCGATCAATAGTACGATTTATAATATATAATAATGAATAATTGAAGAATAGTATTTGGTAACAACACCTTTGGTAACGTTGGTACATCAAAAAGTAAGCAATAATATTCGTAATATTAGTGTGAATGTCCAGTAACATGATGTAATACTATTGATAACTTTGTTCACATAAAGTAGTAACCTTTTAACTTGTACAAGTAACAATAGTAAATCGTAGCTACAATATTGGTAACAAGTAAAACTTATAACCACGATTCGTAATATTGTAGTAAAGATAAGTAACTCATAGATATACGATTGGTATTCTCAAAAAGATGAAATGAGAGTATGTGCATTAAGAACCATAAATGATGTTGATAAGAATGAAAGAATCCTTTAGTAAGATTTTATATTGTAGAAGTAATTATGCGTAATCGACCTCTAATATGAATTAAATGATTAATAACAAATTATTGAAAGATAGTAACTTGTAAAAAGACGATTGGTAACATTACTAACTTATAAAGGTAAGAATTAAGATTATTAATATTAGATTGAATGACCAGTAACAGGAGGTAATACTATTCGAGCATATAAACTAATGTGCGAGAGCATGTTCATCAAGACGTATGAGCGATGATTCTGAGATCGAAAATCCTCCTTTAGCATCGATTAACGTTGTGAAAATAAGTAGTAGTCAACATCTAGAGCATGTAAAATATATATTTGTAACAACAGCAACATCTATATTCTCTTAGAAGGAATCAAAAGGATACTATTAACAGATTAAACGATTTACATATGTTTTATATTTCGTTTGAACAAGATTAAAACTAAATGATGTAAAGTTAAAATACAATAAAACTTACGTATCTTCGTCGATGAACTTCAGCCAAAGATAGCCGTCAAAGAAAAAGTAGGGTTTCTCTGATGGTCATCGGTGACTCGGCAAGAAAGAATTCTCGATTACCTTTTTTGATATTATACAAACGTTAATTACTCGTTAAAGAAGGAAACTACTATCCGAGGTTTTCGCGCGCGCTGTTATGGTTTCGCAAATCTTGCATTCGCTTTTTTTAAATTTTAAACCACACGATTAGGATCTAACGATTCTTAAGAGGGGCTCATTTAGTCTCAAATGTGCACAGTGCTCTCTAGATAAGCCCTCTATATATACATATATATAGGGTAAAATGATGCTGCGTCATGGGAGGAGCTAACTTAGCTCCCCCCGCTGATGAAACTCGATTTCATCATCTTTATTTCTCATTTTTAACCCCCTTGCTTAAGCTGAGTGTCAATAAAACCCTGATAACATCCTGTAATTAACAGAGTCCTAAATATATTAAAAAAACCACAAAAGAATGACAAAACAAAAATTCGTGGTATTTTTAGACTTAAAAATATCTTCAAAAACATTTCGGGTCTTCCTTTCATCTCTTCTCCAGTTTTGGTCAACATGAAACTTGTAGATCTCGTCAAGATATACAACTTTCATGTTTTGAGTTTTCTCAAATTCAGCCTCTTTAAACCCCACAAATCCAAAAAAACCCTCGAATAAATCTGGTTGGGCCACGTGGCCCGTTCTGGGTGAGCCACGTGGCCCGTCCACTTTTGTCCCATCCGCCGCCATCCCTGACCGTTGGATTTCGCTTTGAATCCAACGGCCAGGCCTTATCCACGCGTGCTTATGTCCCCAGCCATCACATCCTCTTCAGAACTTCATCACCACCGCACGTAAGCGCCTTGCGCAGAGCGCGCCACGTGGCCGTTCGTAGACCGCCCGATCGCGTCCCTGACTTTCCATCTCAACCACTGTTTCCGCCTCTTTCCTCGGCCGCTCGATCAACCCTAATTTCTAATCGAAGCCGTCCGCTAGCGCGCACGCGCCAGCTCGACACATGGCCGTTCTCCAGCCCTCCGATCGCTACGCCCCGAGTAATCCTACCCTCTCGTTCGCGCCCAACTGTCAGCCGTTGGATCTCCAGATCCAACGGCCGTGCATCTTCGTCAACCTCCGGCTACCTCCTCTCTCCCATGATCCAACTCACGCACATCTTTCCCCCTTCCCATTATCGTCAACTCTTCCGACAACCTCTTCCTTCGCCAACCGTCCCACAGTCTTCTCCACTCAACCACGACCCTCTCCAGCGACTAAGCTATCCCTAACTTCCCTCCAGTCGCTCCACGATCACGGTCGAACCCCACGTCCTCGCCAGCAAACCTCCGAGCTCGACCTTTTAAATACGCCGCCTCCTCCTACTGTCGCGGTTGTCCACCTTTACATGGGAGGAGGGCCCAGCCCTCCTCCACCTCTCTGTGACAGAGAGGGGTGAGAGGATCGAGCGAAGATGGCTCTTCTCCCCGGTGTCGACCTCCGCCGATCACGGCGGAGCTGCGGCGCTCCGCGACCGCTTGAGCTGCCTCCAGTTGCTGCGGAGGTTCAGCGACGACCAGGGCTCACATCAGAGCTCGCCCCCAAGCTCCGCTCCCGCTCCGATCAGGGTAAGTTCTTCTTCTCCTTCCTCTGTATTTTTTCCTAATTTCCCAATAATTTTCTAGGTCGCTTCCATCGTCCTTGACCTCCAATTAACCACTCTCTAAACTTCGCTTCAACCCCTCATCGACGCGCACCACCTTCTCAGCTCCTCCATACCTCGTCGCTTCCGACCCACCTCCTCCGCTGCGAGGCGGAGGAGCTCCGAGCTCCTCCAAATTCTCCGCACTCCAGATCTCTCACCTTCACCCACTTCGCACGCACACCGCGATCGCCTGCTTCGTTATTTGCTAACCCTGCAGGTCATCCAAAGCTTCAATGACCGGGAACTTCGCCGGAGCTATTTGGCCGAGCATTGCAGCCATCACCTGAGCTCCGAAGCAAGACGCCAGAAGGACCATCGCCTCGCCTGAGCTCCAAGCTTCATCGACGATCCTTCAGTAGCATCGGGTGAGCTCCACGTGCCCAAGACGGAGCGGCGGAGCTGGAGCTCCCTCACCCGAGCTCGGTTCCCGCCGCCAGCAACAGATGAATGAGAATGTACAGGCGCCGTTGGATGATTCCTCCAGGCGTTCATCCAACGGCTGAGGGACGGCCACGTCGCCTACAGCGGAGCTCATCCAAGCCATCGGATCATGTGGATCTGATGGCTCATACTCAGCCACGTGTCATCCCCAGAGCTCAGTCTAGCCTAGCGCCCGAGCCTCCAGGCTTGGCTACTTCCGAGCCTCCACGAGCCTGCACCGAGCCAAAGCCAACGCCCGAGCCAGCCGAAGCAAATCCGAGCCTCTGCAGAACCCGATCCTACGTCCGAACCTGGGAGGCACGTGCCTGGCACGTGAATCCCTGGGTTATTTGCAGAGAACCCCCGCAACTTACTCCATATTGCAAGCAAGGTCCAGAGCATGTGCAGTCCACGTGCATTTGGGCATTTTGCCACTTTTGCCATCGCGACTTTCAGCATTTGCAAAAATGCCCATGTGCTTGTGGACAATTTACAGGGAAGTACTCGTCTTTATTTTTATTGCATTTTAGTCCCTCCCAGGGACCTGTTTGTAGGTATCTTTTTATGTTTTCTTTCATTTATGCCTTTATCTTTGATCTTGCATATCTTGAGCATAGAGTATCCGATTCAGTTGATTTTCAGTTCCGCTTCGAAGCTTGTTGATGCACTTTTTAATGGCATGTTGAATTCTCAGTTTTGGATACATGAATTCTGATGTGTATTGTATTCATCATGTATCCCTTATTATTTATTTATGCCTTGTTAACATCATCAATCAAGCTTAATATTTTAGGCAAATCTGAAATTGATTCATATTTTATTTGCTCATCATATTTGCTCTGACTTAGGGTATATTTGAATGCATTTCATGGCATCTATTTGCATGACAAAAAATTTGATAAAAAATGCATGTTTACTTTATTGATTGCATTGTTGTGTCTCTGCATGATTTGATCTATATGCCTTTAGACTCAACACTTAGCTAATAAATAGAAATCCGGTTAATAGAGAAAGGCTCGTGTCCCTGAGTTCGACCTTGGTATCTTACCAAGTAAAATAAAATTAACGACCATCGCATTCTTGTTTGACATATATCAATGAGATGGTCCTTTTGATGACCAAAATCGGCCCGACTGCTACGACAATTCCAAGTGCTAATTTCGCACTCTTAAAGGGCTGATTTTTTTGAGTCATCAGGAGGAAGGAACAAAAAGAAGAAAAACTATATAAAATTGTATAAGGATCAAGAAAGTTAGTAATGAACCTTCTTGTGTGAGCGAGGGGGACAAGAATACGGAGGTAGAGTGGGTGGGAGGGATGAAGAAGAAGCGAAATCCTAGCCATCATCAATGTCATCCTCAAAAGAGTAGTAATGTACTGTGGAGGCTCTCCAACTAATTTCTTCTTTGGCTGCCCACTCATATGGTTGTCCAACTCGACCTTGGACGAAGAATATTCTCACGACGAAGTGTCTGACTGGTCATAATGGATTATCCCGCTGCATCTGATGGGACAAGGATAATCATCCTTGGACATGTCTATCATGATATACTTAGTTGGCATTATAGATCCTAACGCAAGGAGAGGATAAGGAGCATGGTGCTTCTTCCCTCCATTAGAAACTGGACTCGAGGATGTGGCCGGTCTATATTGAGCTTGAGAGGTGCAGGCAATGGGTTCCTCATCAGATGAGTCATCATATATGTTGTATATCTCATGTAAGGCCATCACATCTCGGTACGTGGTAGTGCTCTCATTTGGCATGGATTTGGTGGGCTCATTCTTCACCTTTTGGGCACTAGTGATGGATGGGTCGATTGTTGCCACCTGAATCTGGACAACATTTGAAGATTCTAAGAGGGGATGTGGATGATTTCTTATCAAGATAACATCTTCCCCTTTTGGATGTGAAGACTCCTTGATAGTGTTGGGCTTGGTCAGCTCGACGGTCATTTCTTTATTTGGAGTGGAGAGCAGGGAATCATCTATCTCTCGACGATCACGATTGTCTGTGGCTAATTGGGTTGCTTTTGGTTGGGGTGTGCCCTCAAAGGTCACGTGTGATCGGTGTGTACCCAATGCAGGGAAATCAATCTCTCGAGTCTCGTAATCTATAGTCTCCTTAGCTAAGGCTAAGAACGGCTTTTCGAGAATAATTGGAGACTGGGTGAAGTATCCTTGGTGCTCAATATCAATGACTGTAAAGACAAATCTGAGTGGAGAACCTTGCAAAGTAGATACGACTGAAATAACTCCTCTCGACCGTTTGATTGATAGGTCAGCCAACTGAACGGTCTCTCTTGACTTCCTAATTGGTTTGAGTTTGAACTTATCAAACACGAAGGTCGAGAGGATATTTATAGATGAGTCACCATCAATTCTTGCATGGGTAAAAAGTGTGTACTCTAATTTCACACTCAACTTGGGGCAACCACTTCACTCTACAGCTCTTGGTCTTTCTCCCATCACCTAGGAGGTGACCATATACACTAAGTGTCTCTCAGTCATTATTCTCTTATTGCCCGACCTCTTAGGCATCAATCTACTCTTCACAAATCTTTTGAGCTTGGGAAAGTGTTCTATGACTTTTATTAAGGTAACTCAAAGATCAGCTTTTAAGCAAGTGCTTCCCTCAAAACACGATCCAATTTTTTAAAGTCTTTTTCATTTTCAATTTTTATGATATTTTCTGGTTTTCTTTTTTTTGTCTTTTTGATAGGTGAAGGTGGGGTTGAAGAGTACATAAACTTTGGATTAGAGGGTAAGTGGTTAGTAAATAAGGAAGATAGAATGGACCCCAGCTATAAAGAGTGTGTGGGTTCCATAATGTCCTCTTGGTTTTCAACATCTAATCCAATTATTTCATTCTCCACTTCCATTCTTGAGCTGGCAGCAAATGAAATTAACGGGTCGATGATACTTCTCAATTTATCCTCAATTAATCCATAACTCATAATAATTCTAGAAATGTTGTCCTCCCAAATATTATCATGACAAATCATGGGAGTAGTCAATTCATGTGGAGGTTACTGGTGAGAGCTTGGGGTCTCATACTCAACTTACCTAGACTCTAGCATGTAATGTTGGGTCGAGTAGAGACCATCTCTGTGCCAGATATTGGTCGGAGCCTCATATGATGGAGTCAATAAACATGGGTCTTGTAGAACGAGCTCATGGGTCTAGTCCCCTGCATGTGTAGCTATCTGAATGGCTGGTCAATGTAAGCTTGATCACTAAGGTCAATCAAGTCCAAAAAATTATAAGGTGTAGTCCTATCCATTCAGTTTGTTTGTTCAACCATGTTATACCCTAAGGTCAAGTTAGGATGTAGATGTGTAAATTATTGACCTATCTCAACAGTCATATGGGAATTAAATGAGGTATGTGGGGGTAGGTAACTCTGTCAATCATCTGTCTCAGCAATAGCTTGCTCTTCAAATGATCACTTGATTTCAACAAGCGCCCGTGAATATGGTAAGTCAGCCCAGGATGGAAGTGGGTGTGAGAATGTGAGGTAAGTGAGGCGTGCAGAGAAGTGGAGAAGTCAGTCAAAGTTATGACTTCATACTCAAGGTGGGGTGAAACCGACCACGGGTAAGGGTCTCCTGTGGAGGGTGGAGGGTACATGGAAGAAGGATAAGGTGGAGATGAATGGTATATAATGGAGGAGAAGTGACCTGAGGGGTCTGGGTATGGGGACCAATATCTCGACATCTTTTAGAGAGAGGAATGGAACATAAGTGGATTGCGGTCGAAAAACGTGCAAGTGCACAGAGGGATGTCATACACAAAGAGACGCAAACAAACACAAGAGCAAACCCTAGTTTCACCAACTTAACATGGTGATGGTCATAAAAAGACTGACCGTTATCTTTTCCGTTTTAGATAAGTGATAAAATAATCTTTTTAGTCAGGCATGCAAGGTAGGTCGCCTGATGCCTAGCGTATGCCCCCACTATAACTAAATCAAAGAGACGATCTTCTCGGGATGCTGGGTTCAATATCACACTGATGAATATGTATTTCATCATCTTTATTCATTTATTTTAGCTTCAAATCCCTTCTTAAACATCTGTAAATATTAATAAATCTGTATTTTTATTATTATTCATTCTTTTGTAAATATTATACAAATATCATTGTTTTTAACCTAAAATAAATAAATAAATAAATAAATAAAAATACTCTATATAAGCAATAAATAAAAGTTTACTCTGACCCTGAGAGAAGGTCAAGACTTGACCTGATTGAAAAGGAATAAAGTAGGGGAATATAACGCCTCTTGTAGATAAATAAATAAAAGCAATCTTCATTCATCATTATTCATCTTGTACAAATTGCACATACATCATTATTTTTGTATATAATTCATTATTCTATTTTATTTATCACTCAATTCATCTCAAATAAAAATATTTCCTTCTTGAAACTTATACATAAAATTTAGTTGTAAATATTAAAAATAATTGCAAGAAGATTCATTGTACATTGTGTAAATATCAACACTTTGAAAAACCCGCAGAACCAAACTTGTCAGATACATTTCTTCTCCGCAAAATTTAAAATAAAGCAAACTCACTTTCATTGTACTCTAAATAAAATAAGCTTTAAAATGAAAGTGGTTTCACTAAAAGCCGAGTTAAGATGCAAAATATGGCTTTTGGAGTGTATTGTATGGAAAAAATGGGGCCTCCCAGAGGGAGCCAACATGGCTGGCCCCACCTCATTTTCGCGCAAATTTTTTTTATTTTTTTCCAAAATATCACCATGTATATTCATCTATATATCCCTCCAATACACAATTCGAATTTTGTCAGAAACAGACTACTATAGCTTCCATCTAGAACAAGTAATTTTGACGGTCTAAACATTGTTGTAGTTGACATGTTCTAGATGGAGGGCATAGGAGTCTTTGTTTCTTATGAAATTTGAATGGAATATTGGAGGGATATAGATATATATATATATATGAATATACATGATGATATTTTGCAAAAAAATAAAAAAATGAACCCATTGTATATTGTACATGTACTATATATTGTGTGAATACATTATTTCATGTATTTTATGTACATATTTATGCATATTGTATTTTAAAATAATTGTAAATATTGAATTTTAGCCAATAAAAATGCAAATAAAAATTACAAAAATTCAAAATCACCAAAAATAAATTCGATGTATATTGTACATGTACCACTATGTATATTTTGTAAATATACCTATTTATTTAACCTAATAGTTTTTTCATAAAGATAAAGAAATACAAAAAAATCCTTGTAAAACGTTGCAAGTCAAAAAATATTAGATTATATAATTATTTGTAAAAAAAATTATTAAAAATCAAGATGTTGTATATATAGGTAAAAATACCTATGAATAAAGGTCAATCGTTATTTTAACCTAATTATTTAATTTATTTAAATTATTAAATATCACCTTAATTAACATTATTTAATTTTTAACGTATTTTATTTATATAATTATTTTTATTAAATTCATTTATTCATTTATTTCTATTTTATTTAACATTTTCGTGTTTTTGTCCTTTAGAGGACTTTGTTATGTAATTGGGCTATTTCCTATTGATGGGCTCAGGTAAGTTGACATGGGTCAAATCCTCCAATACCCATTCGCCCGAATAACTTGGCTTGTCGGAGCTTATTCATTTCCTTTTCCCTTCTGATCCATGCACCCTTTCATCATGTTTTCTTCTCAAATCATTGAGTATGAATAACCCTCTTGCTCGCCCAAATAAAAGTTTCATGATCCACATCTCGATTCGTTCGCTTCGACATCTGAATTTCATCGCATGTCATCGTCTATAAGTACTCCCTATAATCCATTTTTATATCTAATACGTTTTTCCCTAATTTTTTCGCATGACATCGAACATCAGAGTATGCCAAGGTGATAGTGAGGCACTTCCGCGATCAGGAGTGCGAAGAGGTGCAGGAATCTCGAGATCCATGTACATCGTCGGAGTTCACCGGAGACGTTGATGCTTCTCTGAGTTCCACCGTAGATTGAGGATACAATCATTCTTCTTCCACCTATGGGTAGGTTAGGTAGGTTTAGTTTTAGTTTAATCATTTAATTTCGCAATTTAATTCTAGTTTAACATAAGCAGATCACATTCCATCTGAGCTTTGATCTGCTCGATCGGAGCTCTTTGGTCCTCATTTGTACATCTGATTATCCCATCACAATTGCACAACCCTTCTCCATCTTCTTCTAGAGCCTGACCCCCTCAGATCACTCTAGATCTGGGGTGATCTCCATCCCTAACCACTAACCACTGGAGATTCCCACTCCCGCCTATTTATTATGCTTTATGCTTAGTAAACTACCCGAAATTTACGTCTCTAAGCAATAAACACTCTGCAGGTAGCAGGAGCGCAATTGGAGCCTTTTGATCAAGACCTGCAGGACAACTTCCATCTCCAATCATCTTGAACATCGGATCGAGATTGTATCATCTTCGATCTTCATTGACTCATATGGACGACGCATGAATGCATCGGGAATGTAGAGAGACCTTCAGGCGTTGATTTGGGTGGAGTTCAACCGAGATCCGGATGATCAAAGCTCAGTTCTCCGCTTCTTTCGAGTTCTTCAAATGCCTCCAGTTGATGTCCGATCAAGAACATCTTGCCCAGATTGCATCTCATCTGTTGAATCAGTCCTAAAAGTGGACCATTGATCCAGATCCATTACAGCAATTCACATCCATTCGATTCGCATGTGGAGAGCACACACCTGGTGATTACATGCACTCCAACCCCTGCCTATTTTATATTTTGTAAATAAAACCCCAACAAAACATGTGTCAAGTTTCACTTGCTTGAACAATAGCATATTACCCCTTTATATTTCTTTTAATTATAGTTTAGTTCTTTCTGAATTGTATAAACGTGTTGTGCACGTGTCTTGTGCTTTATTTGCATAGTATGCCATGTGTTTGTTTGTTATTGATTGACCCATGGAAGTAAATTAATCACGAATTAGTCTGTGCCAACGCGACTCACATACGCTGGCACGTGTTATATCATGTAAAATTTGCAGATCTGTCCTTGTAATTCTTTATTCTATTAGTAATTTAGTCTTATAAATAAAATTATTTTTATTTTAGTCCTTGTGAAGCAGATTAATAAATTGTTTGATTAATTATGTGTTTTAATTAGTTAATTGTCTTCAATAATTCCCTAAAAATCACCATTGGTTCCCGCTAATTTCTTTTATTAATAATAATTCTTGTATTGAAATTTACTTTGTTTTAATATTTTTAATAAATAAAAAACACCTTTATTTTCTCTTGTTTGTAGTCTTAATTAAATAAACATTTTAAAACTTTTTGAAAAATTTTGAAAAAGAATTATTGAGAACCATATTTGTTTTACTTTCTGTATAAATTTCATCTTTAAATTCCTTATAAAACCAAAAAAGTAGAAAAAAACATTAAAAAATTCATATTAATTCACAAAAAATCTAAAATATTTCATAAAATTACTTTCTGAAAACTTTGAAAATTCATCTTATTTTCTTAAAATATTTTACATATTTTTGGTTTTATTTTCTATTTTAAAATCACAAAAACATTGCACTATTTTCTATTTAAGCTATTTCCTATTTCTAATTGTTTTTCAATTCAAAAAAATCTAAAAATTATCAAAAAAAATTAGAAAAATAGTAAAAAAATCCTAAACCCTAAAAATATTTTTAGTTGATTTTCTGTATATTTTTACCTTATTTTAAAAATACAAAAGAGCTCTTTCTTTTATTTTATTTTATTTATATTTCTTTTTTTGTTTGTTTTAAAAATTTAAAATATAAAAACATTTGAAAAATTAAAAATCATTAAAAATATAAAACCATAAAATCATTAAAAAAATTAAAATTAAAAATTCTTCAAAAAATAAAAATGTAAAAACCTATAAAAACCAAGAAGTTGCATAAAAAGAATTCATTTTTATTTCGTCGATTTTTCTTTGATTTAAATAACTCTCGAGAATTGTAGCCTCCCTGAGTTAGATCATGTACACTATACAGATAAATAAATAACAAATTATTTCTCTACTTACATTCCTTTTTGTTTATTGGCTTGAGCTTTGATTAATTAATAAAATAAATTTTTGTTGAGGGAATTTTAGGGTTGCATCTATATTTCATTTTCTTAATTGAATAATTAAACCCCTTGAAAATCTCTAGATAAGCATATGCCCCTGAGAATAGTAATGAAAAGATATATACCAAAACATCTCTCTCGGGTCGAAGGCAAGCGCTTGCAACTCCCAAGCCTGTAAGAGTCAGACCTGGAGACTTAAGGTGCAAGTCCAGGAACTTAGGCTCTAACCTTATTATGTATGTCCTCACCCACTCTATCAGGAGGTGAATACCTACGTATAATGCTGGGGGTTTCTCTCCCAAAAACAAAGGTTAATTTTGGTCATTTTTTTGGTCAAAATTGTATTAACAGTCTCGATTTTGAGTTAGGTCATCACTGAATTAAATCCAGCAAGCACGACATGCCTAACGATCAGTCATGGTTTCCTTTTATCCTAAGTTGTAAAATCAAAGGGATGGGTGTCGAGAAAAGCCGATGCAAATGATAAATCAATGATGCATGACCAGTTCATAAGACTTATAGTGATCTTCACGCTCTACATGTGGAATGCAATACAAAATTGAAAAAAAATTATGCTAAATGGATGCAAGAGATGAAATCACACCTAGCAAGAACTTCTATTAGTCGAGAATAATGTGAATATAATTTGACTAAGTAGAATGTTCTAAGTACGTATTATTAAATGTGAAAGTGTGGTCCCAAGTTACACGAGCACAAGCAAATGATATTTGGCCTAAATAAAAGCTCTAAGAGTCGCGACTGCAGGTCTAACCTACGAGCCACTCAGGTTGATCTCCACCCTCTACACGAGAGTGAAACATGACTCTACATGCCATAAAAAATAAATGTCCAATGTCCGGGTACACGCGAGATCTGAAACAGGATATGTTGGAAAAATGCAGTTACCTAAATTATTACAAATTAATAATAAAAAACCAAATAAAATACAGAAATAAAATTATAAACACTCTCTCACGACTCGAGTTGGTCCCAATTTTATGTGTCCTTCCGGACGTCTTATTTCCTGAAAAAATTGGCCTCCAATGCTCCTGAGTTGCTCATATACCTAAGCAGTTGCTCTATCGCATCAGGTCCCTCGTACAAAAACAAGATAATGGTTAGAGAAATACACAAAATAAATAAATAAATAAATAAAATGTTAAAAAATAAAAGGCGTAATAATTACAAGAAAAAGGCCGAGGATCGGACTACCTGGGGGATGGAAAACCTAATGTCTAAATTCTCTAAAAGTAAACCTAAGTTGTGCCTCCCTAGCAACGACGTCATCTGATGAACAACAAATCACCCTACGCTAATCATGTGAATTGACATTTTAATTATGTGTTCGTTGTAGGTAGGCAATTTGGATCGATCAAAAAGACCATTAAATTAATATTCAATTAATAATGAGCGATCCGATTTATTTTTTTACTTGGGCAAGCCCAAGGTCGAACTCAGGGAGGCCACTATCTCCTTAGGTCAATTATTAGATGATCTAGATGCCAGGTTTTCAGAAAAGCATTTTTTATCTTTTTTATGCAATTAATAAGGAAATGTATTTTTAGCAAGTTTAGGGGTTAAATTTTAAATCTCAATCAAATGAAGTCAAAAAATCCTAAAACTTGGCCAAAATGTGAAAATATGCAAATATAACCTATTGTGATTTTTTGGAATTTTATAATATGAAATGAATTTATTATTAATTAAATATGCAAACTATGTGATTTTAAGTAAATTAATTTTAATAATACTAAGAAAAATATTTACTAGAGATTAAATTATCCTAGATAGATCCATATGAGAGATATCTAGAACAACTTTTATTTCCTTAAAATACTAAGTGTACAGTCATTTAAAAATCGAGTACTCTGATCACAAAATAATTTATTATGACCTAGATATGTGTGTAAATGAGATGATTTTGGGGCACAATGTAAAACATACATAATTCTACCTACTTTGATTTTTTAGAATTTTTGGAGCAATAGTTGAATTATTATGAATTTCAGATCATGCAGTGGCTAAGATATTCAAAATCCACCGAATTAATTATATTAAATCAACCATATTTGACAAAAATATCATTAAATATCCACAAGATAGAGAATAAATTGTTCTACAATATACGATTTTGGAATAAAAAACAATGAGAATGAATGTTCAAATAAACATACGAAGGCAGGGGTGTGAATGTAATTTCAGAAAATAAAATAAATACAAATAATACGTTGATGAGGAGGACAATGCAATTACCAAGGATAAGGGTTTATTATGCACCACACATGACGTCATCGGCAAGGGCTCCTTTGTGATTTGTTGGAAGATTTGGGGGCTTGTTGCATATTTGTCCCCACTCACGTAATAGACACGCGAGGTTTGGATGGAGCCTTGGGCAACGGCTGAGGCTCGAGGCTCCCGAGCCTACACGTGGCGATGGTGGGAGGCTTGGCTCGCCCGAGCCGTGGGCATGGAGAGTGCGATGATCGATGGCATCGGGGCAAGCAGTGCGTGGAGGAGCTCGAGCGGGTCAAGGTAGAGTGGTCGAGGAAGGGGCACATGGGGGTTGTCGGTTGAGTGGGCGGTGCTAGAAGCAAAGTCGATCAATGCTCATGGACGGTGAAGCAACGTAGATGGTGGAGAAGCGGTGGCTTGCTAGAGGTCGGTGAAGGCAAGCAATGCAGATGACAGAGGAGGGATACCTCGATCGACACATGATCAGGTCGAGGCGGCAAAGGTAATGAAATCGTCGGTGTAGAGAGGCGCCAACGGTGAATTGACATGCGTGCTTGGCTAAAGTGTGAGGAGATGTGTGGGCGTGTGCCTTGAGGTGGTGGAGCGGAGTGGAGGAAAAGGTGACAAGTAGTGAAGGTGGCTGGAGGAAGCCGAGAGGTAAAGGAAGAAGAGGAGGAAGAAGAAGGAGCATGAGGAGAAGGGAGGAAGAGAAGAAGCAGGAAGAAGGAGAAGGAAAGAAGAAATGCATGGATGTGGAAATGATCGCCTAATGAAGGTTGAGCTCAAATGAGCCTCTGGTAATGTCCTCGACGCCCAGTGGTGGCGGAGGTTGGGCTATGATATGAGGAGACATGCAGCAACACGGCAAAGTCGTGGATCTTGCTTGATAGTTGGAGGGTCGTCGTCGTGCTCAGACTCGTCCAAGTGTTATCACCACAAGGGAAAGAAGGTTGGTGGCTTCTTCCTCAAAAAGGGCGAATAGGATTTGTAGTTGCAATGACCGCCCCTTTATAGTGAGGATCAAGTGGTGAACGTGGGGAGCGGGTAGTAGTTGGGTCATGGAGAAAAGTGTGGGGCGACAGTTGGAGGGCCGAGCGACGTGTGGAGGGGACGCACTGCTGCAAAGGGCGGAGGCGGTTGCGGGCAACGGTTGCAGGTCACCACCAAAGGTGGAGGAAGTGAGGGGAGCGGGTGTGCGTTGCAGGGGGGAGGGGGTGCTACATGGCGTGCGCTGACGCAACCACGTGATAAGAAAAAACCAAAAAAATACAGTTTAATTTAATTTAAAATAGTAGTAGTAATAATAAAAATTACAATAATAAATTAAAAATAAATAAAAGAAAGAAAATAAAAAAATAAACAAAATAAGGGTGACACCTGGCGGCTCTAAGAGATGCCATGTGTCGCTCCCAAAAAACGAAAATTAAATCAAAAGAAATAGAAAATGAAGTCAAATCAAAAAGTGATCAACGTGAAAGTTGTTTGTCTCGACGAGATCTACAAATTTTCGTGAAGGACGCAAAATCAAAAATGATCATTTATACAAAAAGTATTTTTGGTGGTACTTTATAGAGATAAAATGTTGGATTTTTTGTATTTTGCCATTTTTATAATTTTATAAGATAAAAATCAAAATAAATTCAGAAAATATGTTAAAATATTTATACCTTAATCTATTTTTTGGATTTTTAATAATTACAAAAAGAAAGAAATAAAATAAATGGGGCTTGTACATAGACTATATATACAGACTTAGGGTGATTTATTTATTTTTTGCTTCAATTTTTATTTGAAATTTTACACATTTTTATTAAAAAATAAATCAAAGAAAATAAATGAAAAAGAAATAAGTCATAAAGAGTTATTTTTGTACATAAAATAATAGTATTAAAATAGATAATATATACGATATACAATGAGGTCCCAAAACCCAAGTTTCACATATGAACTCCAACTCTTTTGAATTTGTCTTGTGTTGTAGATAATTGAATGTATACTAATTCAAAAGTGAGCAGGGTTCATAGGAGATTGTATGAGAGAGATATTCTCTTTTACGACTTAGTGTCTCAAAATTAGGGTTTGGGTTTTATGGGATAAATATACAATTTAGTATTTTTTTAGTATTTTTTGTTTAATGTTAGTAATATGTACACTATATAGGTGATTTTATTTGATTTTCAACTAGTAAAAAATAATTTAAAATTAGGGAAGATATGGTATTATACATGTAATAATTTACAAGAGTATTTGGCTTCTTTATTTAATGCAATTATTCATGCTAAAATGTAAATCTTATTTACAAGTGCATGAATGATAATAATGCAAAATAGACGATTAATTGCAGCTAAATACTTGGGAACAAAACTCTATTTTCATCTTTTAGAGTGATGAATCACGTAATCATCACATGCCCACCAAGCCATATACCGAAGCTGAGCCATGACCCGAGACTAGCCGCAGCATGCCCCCACGCACGTGCCTACCAAGAGTATTTATACTAGAGCCCCACCGGGTTTCTCTATTTACAATTAAACCCCTCATACCTTGAACATTGCAGATAAGCCCTTGCGGCTTTGTTTTATTGCTTTTGAATCCATTTTGTACTGAATTGTGATCATTTATGTATTAGAATTTAATTTTTATTTGCATTTTAGCCCATGGATTCATTATTGAATAACTTAAGAATTATGTATCCAAATTGAGTGAAATTGATCTCTTTTTAAATCTCTAAAAATTATCTTTTTTGGCATATCGTATTCTCTGAGGTGATCTATGATTATTCAATTTAAAAAATTAGAAAAATCATTTGTTTATTACATATAGATTTAAATGCCATTAATTCAATTTAGTTTAATTTCATGCAATACTTGAACCTTGATTTGCTTATTGAGGTGACCCATTAACTGACTCCATATCATTAATAACTTGATTAAGTACTAAATGTCCACTAAGTAATTTAGGTGCATATTTAGTTAGGTGACTTAATTTGTATAGTAGGAATTAGAGTATACATTGAGCAATTTTAGGACTTATTCAGATAGTGATTCAAGTGTTATTTCATTGTATTAAATTCAGGAGCTTTGTATGTATTTGTGTATGTGATTTTATGTGCATTGAACCTGTCTACTGCATCATTATAGCATTCGTTTATTTTATCTAACTTATATTAAATAGAAAGACTAAAAATAACATGCATAAATATTCATTATTCACTTTGACCTAAATCACATTAAATAGTTTAACCTAAGCATGTAAACCATAGTTAAATAACTTAATGAACTCGTGACCTTGTATTCGACCATGGACTTATCCATGTATAGATTACACCTTGCTCTCTTTGTGGAGATTATCTTAACGAGGTTCTGATAGATTGTCATTGGCATGTAATACAACGATACGATATTAACTTAGCCAATAGACGGTTTAATCAGATGGTGTCATTGACGGGTATGCAGCTTCGTTAGGTTACATAATTAGGTTCAAGTACTTAATTAAGGGGTTTTGTAGTGTAACTTAGGCTAAGTCATTGTTGTTGACTTGTTGAGTTTTGTTAATTTTGTTATTGGTTCATGTGTTGTTTTATGTAATAATAGTGATATCTCTCGTATATCTAACAATCTAGTTGTGTATTGTATGGCTCGCGAAGTTGAGAAAGACCAGAATGACGCGGAGGTGAGGAGCTTAGAGCATTTCGCTGAAAGTCGACATCCAACTAATTAAGAAGAAGAGAGATAGTGTAGCTAGCGAGTGTAGAATAATTTGTCATTATTTGTTGCAGGGTAGGATAAGATATATAGTATTAAGAGATCATGTTGTTATTATCTATTGGTGGTCTAAGAGATGATGGGTTGGATTGCTAAGATGTCTGATCTCCCTCAGGTATCTTGATTGGCTGAGAGGTGTTGTGCTTGATTGCTAAGATGCATGATCCTCCTCCTGCATCCGAATTTGCTGAAATCTGTTGGGTTGGATTGCTGAGATGCCTAATCTGCCTCCTATATCATGATTGGCGGAGAGCTGATAAGCAACAAATAACTATTGAGTGGCCTGATGGGGGACCTTGGCTGACTATTAGTATTTTTTGTTGCATTATAAACGGAGCCATGTGGCACCATATTGGATCCCAAGCTATTCAAGAAATAGAGAATATGGTGTGAGAAAGTGGAGTAGCGTGTGTGCTTTTCTTCTCTGATCGTGTTTCTATCCGTGTGTGCTTGATTGGATCAGTTCCCAACATTTTTTTCTTTCAAAAATCATCAGCACAATTTATCATGATTCAAAGGATGACAACCATACATCCCATTACACATAAGGAACTTACCTCCGTCGCTTTGTCCACCTTCAGACATTTGTAAATTACTTCTTAGTAGTTTTAAATTAATTCTGCTTTGTTTATTGTAATTTTGATATGCTACCTTGGTCGTTTGACTTCAGATAATCAAAGCTTCCACTCTATCGGCTCCATCGAGCTTCTAAAGCCTCCACTAAGCTTTGCAAGAGCTTAATATCCTCGCTTTACCTCCTCCACAAGGTCGGCTAAGCTTAGCAAGTGACAGAGCTCCAATGACTCGTTCAGCTCAACTTCCAACGATTTTAAACTTGGAGGATTTCCTGTAAATTTCATATTCATTTATTATATTTGTAAGTTAACTATCCAAAAATAATTTTAAGTTTCATAATGCTTCATTTCGTGCCTGTTTGATTTTATGTACATATAATTTAAAAAATTCAGTATTGTATTAACGGAGATTTTACACCTCAACTCCTATAAACTTTGTCAATTACTCGATAGTCATTCTATACTTAATATTTATTCTACAACTCCTATAAATTGACTGACTCTTACACAAAGACTCGTGTAATTAATTCTCATCCATTTAATTTTTAAATTTAACAGAATCTGCTAAAAATGCACCATTCACCCTTCAAGTTAATCAAATTTACAAAGCAGGATAACCACATGGAGAAAGGGGGAATGGAGGATATAGGAGGAGAGTTGGAGGTGGAAGATTAAATGTTGGATCTTCCTATGGTTACATTAACTTAATATTAACCCAAGTTATTGTCTCAAATAAAGTTGAAATTGATGGCATGTGTTATGGTGTAAGGTGGGCCATGTTTTACATGGTCAAGGAATGTTCGCGGTTTAAATATCCTTTTATTAAACTTTTCAACTCACTTTCTACTCAAGTTTTATTGGTATCTAATCAATTTAGACACCTAAATGAATTTTAGGATTATATACAACAAACTAGTCCAATTTAATTGGTCGATAATAGAATTAATCTCTGGGTTCAAACTTATAAATCATCGAGAGAGAAAACCACCTGACCACACAGGTTTGTGAGTGTCCTAAGACATACGCATGCACATTGGGAAGCAAATAGACAGATAGAAATACAAATATTATGTGTTACAATATCCTTATATGTTTTCTTATATGAATATGGATGTAGATATAGATATTGACAGATAAGAGAACTGTGTTGATATACTCTTAAAAAACAGATGGATATAAACCAGATACAGATTGAATACAAATAATAGCATAGCATAAATATTCCATAGATTAGCTTAAACATTAAGGTCTTGGATTGCTTACACACTAATATAAATGTGCTAAATAAATTTATTTATTAAAGATTGTATAAAATATGACGAAGGAATGTATAAATTTATGTTATGTATAGTTAAAAATAAATCTAAAATTATACGCGAATATGATTACAAATATTTTGAATATCAAACAATATTTCCATAACCATTAATCACTACAACAAATTATGTCTAAGTCGACATTCCAGCGCAATGAATGTCGATCTTGATTAAAACAAGGCTGACATTAACGTTAACGTTGCTTAACAAAGATTTATGTCGATGCTTGATTTTTAATGTCATTATATTGCATCAAATGTCGACATATTTTAAATAAATGTTGGTCTTGATTTATCAAATATCCGAAACAGGGACGTCCGTTCCTCCTCCTCTTTTACAAGTACTCACACAACTCTCTTCTCCTTCACTTCTCTCTTCCCTGCAACCCCACCTCTCAGGCAGTGCTTTTGATGGCAGAGACCGAGCATAAGGCGGGGGCGGCTGGTGATTGTCGAAGGCTGAGAAGGACAACAACGGAGATTGGAGACAAAAGGTTCCCAAACAAGTCTCCACTCCACTTCCTCTCTTCTCCTCCCCTCGTTGGAACCCTAGCCCCCCTTCGTTCTCACCGGAGCATGACCCAACTGCGTTGCCATGAAAAAGGCATATCGTCTCACCAACCCCTGCAGTGCTTCTGATCCCTCCCTCCCCCCTCTTCGAGGACTTCGCCACCACCGTCGAAAGCATCCAAATCCTTGTGCAGGTACCGCCGTCGAGAGCAAGATAGCACTGACATTTGCTTATTCCCATTTCCCATTACCATCTCCATGTATCTGACTGCCACTCTCTATTCACCAGATCTCATATGGGATATGTATGACGAAGAGCCTCCGAGCAAGGAGCCCATCGGTCACTACATCCCCGGCGTCTTCCGCAAGTGAGATGTCCCCTTCAAGTTTAGTCTAACCTTCAAAAATGTGATGAGCGGTATATATCCTCAGAGTGTTATGTTATATATTGTTTTTCCATTGAATCGTTTACTGATCACTAGACGGTGCTCTGAACTTTACCATTCATATTACATGTATGTCTTATAGATTTATAATCAGCAAACTACTTCCAAAAGATTTTCTTGTGTTACTCCATACTGACCAATAATGGGTCTAAACATGCTATTTTTGTTCTGTATATAAAGATCAATTCATTTATCTATTACTAATGTTAATTACTTTAAGAATATATCATTTTATTATTAGTACACAAATCCTTATTTGTACAATGAATTCTACATCTCAGGTATTGCCACTCTGATTAGTTCACCACCTCTTTACCAGTATTGTCGCATTAATCAAATAGAGATAATATGGAATTATATATATGTATAAAGATGAAATAGTTGTCAATTAGTGACATGTAAACGTAAATATGCAGGGATTTAAGCTAGTTATACACGACTGCCAAGTGGAACATCTTCCTGAAGCTATAAATATAGCACATACTATGAGAAACAATATGTTCTGTGTCTGCACACCACTAATCTGATGGAGATTATTTTTTCCTTTTTTAACAAATGTAATCTGATAGAGATTAGTCCCATATTTTAGAACGCATAAATGAAATTTTATATAAAGAGGGTAAGGTAGTGGGTTTGTGAAAAGCAGTTAAGATGGTCGATTAAATATATATTATATCCAGTGTTTTTCAAATATATAACCAAATACCTTACCTTAATCATTTATTGTGAAATGTATAACTAATTGACAACCATTTCAAAGGTCCGATGGGGCTGGATTTTGAAATGTTCAATCATATGATGATTTAATCCTGTATTTAAAATCAAATTAAAACAAATCGACGAGAAAAAAGTGATTAAATCGACTGAAAAACTTAAATGATTAAAAATTCTAATAAAATACACTCGAATATACTTGTTATATATATATGGGAAAATGAGGCTGCTCTCTAGGAATAGCCAAGGGTTGCTCCCGTCCTATTTTATCTCATTTTTTATTTTTTTGGAAAATAAAAATATATACTTTCATCACTATATCTCCTAGTATGTCATTCAAATTTCATCAAAAACAGTGACTCATATGCTCTCCATCTAGAACAGATAACTTTAACAGTCTTAGAATTATTGTAATCGACAGTTCTGGATGGATGGTATAGTAGTCTTTGTTTCTGAGGAAATTTGAATGGCATATTAGGGGGATATAGTAATGAAAGTATATATTTTTATTTTCCAAAAATATAAAAAATGAAGTAAAATAGGACGGGAGCAGCCTGTTGTCTTCTCCCATGGAGTAGCCTCATTTTTCCCATATATATAGGGTTGATCATGTGACAGCTAAAAGTTCTGAGAGCATCAATCAACAGAATCTAGTGGTCCAGACTCACTGCTCTCATGCTCTCGCAATTTTGACTCTCACAGGACTCAACCAT
This sequence comes from Ottelia alismoides, assembly GCA_037367405.1. Taxonomy (NCBI): domain Eukaryota; kingdom Viridiplantae; phylum Streptophyta; class Magnoliopsida; order Alismatales; family Hydrocharitaceae; genus Ottelia; species Ottelia alismoides. The sequence continues at coordinate 30,532 of JAZKJV010005704.1, read as the reverse complement.
ATATAGGGTTAGATGGGGTTGCCCCCGCCCAATTTTTTCACAAATGTTTTTAGTTTTTTGAAAAATATCACCATGTATAATGATCTATATATCCCTTCGATATGTCATTCAAATTTCGTCAGAAACAGAGACTCATATGCCCTATATCTAGAGCGAGTCAATTAGAGTAATGTTTAGACCGTTGAAATTACTTGTTCTAGATTGAGGGCATATGAGTCTCCGTATCTGATGAAATTCGAATGACTTATTGGAGGGATCTAGATATGAATATACATGTGATATTTTCAAAAAAAATAAAAAAAATTACAGAAAAATAAGGTGGGGGCAGCTGTTAGCAAAATCAAATCGAAAGTAATAGGATGTTATACGTCTCAGCTCCAAATATGACGGCGACATGTTCGTATAGTTCTAGAGAGAATGCGAGAGAGAGAGAGAGATGTATTTAGAGTGAAGGCTTCCGACTGCAATGTTGGAAGTCAACCCTCGAAGTAGGGAGTGAATAAGGGTCAAGCAAGCCTCACCATTCCTGCACTTAAGAACCGAGTGAGCGAGCCTCGAGTATATCTAGTCAGATGAACCAGACCCATTGATGAGAAGACCAACTGCGGGACTTGGGGGTGAGCCCCATCAAAGAAGAGAGCGAGTGTAACGTCCCGGGCTTAGGTCCCCGGTCCGTTAACGGAGCATAACTGGCCCTGACAACTTGTTGGGTTCGGGCCCAAATAGACCCGTTGACAACCACCCAAAATGCTTAAGCCCAAGTTATCAAGTAGTAATCCCCACCACTTATAAACCGCACCCACACTTCGTGAGTTTTAGGTATGGCACTATGTTTGGGGTTGGGGTGTTACAACCTCCCCCACTTATATTCGCAACGTCCTCGTTGCGACATGGTACATCACTTCTTCCCAGTGACAGTGGCGGATGCACGCTCCGGGTAGGCATTTCCTCCAACCTCTTGTAGGAGCGGCTCCACCTCTCGGGTAGCCCTTTCCACTGTCAGAGGGTGTTCGGCTCTGATACCATTTGTAACGTCCCGGGCTTAGGTCCCCGGTCCGTTAACGGAGCATTACTGGCCCTGACAACCTCTTGGGATCGGGCCCATACGGACCCGATTAACCACCCCCAAAATGCTTAAGCCGGGTTGTCAAGTAGTAATCTCGTCACTATTTATCCCACCTGGAAACTTATTGTTTCCACGGTGTGGGACTTTCATTTTTGGGGGGTGTTACAGCGAGGCATCCATGATCATTCCCCTCTCAATGAAGGTTCATTTAAAGGCGTGAAGCCCCTCATGTAGCTTGCCCCTCACCATGTGACTCGGCCTCCATGCAATCATTGGCTTGCACGACTATCGGTGATAGTTTGAACATGATGTCACACTTTGACATATTTAAAGAATGCGTACATATTTACAATTTTCAACCTATGGGAGGCAAAAGATATCTTAATCTATGTGTAGTTTTTATAGGAAAAGTTCGGTGACTAGGACATTTAAGGCATGCTTTATTAAGGACTCGATATTATCTTTACCCGATTCGTATGATCGAACCTAAGGATATTGATAAACTTTTCTTTGGATGCTGCAAAATCATAGAAGTGTGGCAGAGAACTAATTTTGGTTGGCTTAAGGAGTCCAGCTTCGATTAGTTTTGCAGGAGCTTCGGGATGCAGTGGACGGAACCAAAAAATTTGTTGTCCGGTGCACAATATGAATCGCCAAGAATGCGGAAATGTAAATTAAAGATGACCCACATGTAATCGGTTTTTACAAAATAAATGCCGAGTAAAGGCAGGCACCCTCTCCCTTTTCAAAAATACCAAGTACACATGAAGTTGCACCTCCTTTAGCAGTTCATTAGCTAGTTCATCAGCTTTTTCAGATGGCTTAACTAAACAATTGCACTTTGAAGTTTTTGTTCTCTCCTCGGGTTACGTAAGAAACATAGAATTGGACAAGTTTAGATCAAGGAGCAGAATAGCGTGTGACATTGAAAAAGGAGTATAAAAATTTTCAAATGGGTACTGGTAGGGGCCGCGCAGTGCGCGTACCCCCTCGGCAACAAATTATGACGTACACTCTCCCACTTGGGGAGATGTTAAGAGGACGCCCCTCCCAAGTGCAATGGAGGTCAACCTCTTAGGCCATGAGCCTTAATGATCACCCATAGACCCCGTCCAGGTAAGTATGGATGAAGGTTGCCCACCCCCCTTTTTTATACAGATTCCCACCCTTCGGCTCCTCAGAACTGCCCGATGTGGGACTAAAACGTACAACTTCCATGACATAATAGCTCCCGACGTTGCAATATTTGCCCTCTTTGCACCTCTCCAAAGTCTTGTATTTATTCCTGTGATCTATTCACAACCTCAGTTGATTGATGGATGACAATATCCTGTAGTTTCCTCGACGCCGTTACAAGACCATTAACAAGAACGATTTTCCTTCCGATAGAATTTTGTCCAAAAAGCACACTAAACAACAACCAAAGGGGGAAGGTGTAAACAATTCTTACCCGGGTGAACGAACCCACTACAATCATTTAACAAGGTCGAATCTATACTCTTATTACTTCAATCAAGATTCCATTAATATTTGTATAAGTGACTTAATTTGTTTGCCCTCATCAAAATCCATTTATATCTATAAGAATTTGTATGTTTAATGGCTAACAAATAATCACCGAAATTTTAAAAAATCGGGCTTGGGAAATTATGTCATACTCAAGTTCGGTTCATTATATAAATGAATATAAACTTGTAGTCGTTTTTAGCTTGCTTAATTTCAAACCTAATCTATGTTAAATGTTTATCAAATCGTAATCGATTGAATACGGAACCAGAGAATATTTTGACATCCAAGTATATGTCAGCAAAACTACCACTACCACCAAAGTCAACAAAATTACAAAACAAAATTAACTGCATATTAGTTTTGACAGACTTTTGGGTAATGCAAGATTTGGTGTTGATATGCTTTGAATCCTAACTCTCTGACATAAGTTAAAGACCCGTCATATGTACCTCCTCCTGTCATACCATACTCCAACAAGGTAGGGGTCTCGTTGCCCAATCAGCGAGTTTGTTGGGGGAGGTTTGGGGGAGTCTAGGGAGGAGCAGGTGCACTCCCCCCTCGGGCGTATAAGGGTGGTGTCTCCGGAGAAATTTATTTACGAGTGGTTCTATTAGTATTCTGATATATGGATCCATTTGTATCATGGATCCATATGTAAAGGAGTAGTTATAAACTCCACTAGATTTAGGACTCTATGTATTCTTCTTTCTCCACATAATGAAAATCAATCATCGTCGTTCAAGAACGTAGCCTAGTTACTGGTAATCCTTGTAAATATGTATGTCTCCGTGCATGCGTGATTGATCTTGTCTGTGCATGCTTCTGTGAATCGAAACACTTAGTACCAATGATGAAGATTGGATTGGAGTGGATTGGTTTGATTTGGTTCGGTTTAGTCCTTAGTGGTCTTTATCGTCTTCCTACTCAAATTAGCCATGCTCTTGACTTTATGGTCTAGGCTTGTTTAGTAAATAAAGATGGTTTTATGGTGGTTAGCCATTGGCATGAACGCCTTATCATATTAGTTTTTTCTCTGTTGAATATGATGATGCGTGATATTTTTTTGATTGTAGATGTTATAACTGTAAAGTTTATCACTTAACGAAGCAAACTCATATAATTTTTCCTTCCCAAGTTATACTTTTTTAAGCAAAGGGGTGCGATGCCTTGAAGGCGTCCACCCAAAAATTCAATATATTCAAAAAAACACAGTACATAGACTAATAAGCTCGGAGGATTTTGGCTTGTTTTATACTTTTATAACATTCTCAATATACATCCTCTCAACTCGGAATATTACCCGCATTCCAAGTCAGCCTTAGGGATTAGGGACTAGAGATAGATGCAACCTAAGCCATAGGGATTAGGGACTAGAGAATAGATGCGACCTAAACCATGGTAGGAACACTCAAGTGTCATAACCTTTTAATGAACTACTGAAATGTACCCCGGTCCCTGGTTGCCACCGAGTCGGTGCAAGCCACGGATCAAATTTTCCTCGAAAAAGTTCATTCAAAGAATATATGCATACCTTCAACTCACAATCAAGGAGTTATAGATTGAGTACGTATCGAAATCAGTGTATTTCCCAAACCACGATGTCAACATAGGAGCCTCAGTCCCGACATTGTCCTCACTATCGTAGCATTTCGCTAACGTGTACCATCAATGTTTAAGAAAAACCTAGCTTTATGTTTTCAAGTCAGCAACTGATCCCTCCTCATGAGCCAAATGAAAATTCAAAATCGTAACAGCATTGTCCACTACTAGATCTACGTGTACTTATCCGAAGCAATCCCAAGGCCAAATAAAGTTGTCGCGTAGAAATCCATGTGTGTCTTCTTAACCATAAAAAGCTCATCTACCCATGTCATGTGGTCAGAAGTGTTGGATAGCCCAGATCCTCCAGAAGAAGAAAATATTTGTAAAGTGTTGATCTATCAAATCATCTTGAAACTAAAGAAACTAGTCATTAGTCTCCCAACGCTCACAAAGGGCAATCACATCAACCACTAGGGCAAGCAAGCAGGGAAAATGAGCACCAAGCACATTATGTAGGATCCATGGAAACCCCATAGATAGAGAGAATCATCCTGCTCAACAAAACCAACCTTCCTCCCCAAAAGCAAGTCACCCATTTCGCCAACAGGGCTCCATTCATCTCCTTCAAGCTCCAAATCCACAAGCCCCCATCCTACTCATTGAGCACCAAGGTCTTCCATCCTACCAAAAGCATCCATGTGAAGGAAGAATTCCAAAAGAATTGTCTCATCACACCGTCCAGTCTACTCCTATCGCCAGCAAGAAGTGGGCACGTGGAAATGAAAAAGATAGGAATATCAGCCACAACTGATGTTAAAAGCACCATGCGACCACTCTGTGAAGGACAAGTCGCACACCTGGTCACCAGCTTCCGCTCCTACTTCTTAATCACAGGTAGCCAATCTGTATGCTTCAACATACATTAACCAAAAGCAAACCGAAACAAGTAATCTGGAGCATCCCACGTTATGTCTGCAAGGCATCCAGGCAGCCCTCAAACCTCCTTTGCTCATCGCAAAGGGCATAAAAGCCGACTTATCATGATTAATCCGCAACTCATATACCATCCCAAACAACTCAAGCACGAGAGCCACTCCTTTCATTGTCCCTACATTCATCTCCACACAAAAAATCGTATCATCAACAGGAGGATTGGCAAAGACCTTCACCAGTGCTAAAACTAGCATCAAAGCCACCCTCCATTGCCTTGGTAAATATTTGCGCTAGAGCATCAGAGAAACTAGAACAAAAAATAATGGTGCCCGCAGGAGACCGTACCTAACCCCTCTCTGCAACTGAAAGAAACCACCTTCATGCCTACCATTCACCAACACAATATAAGAGAAGGTCATCACACGTCTCTTTATCATGTCAATCCACTTACCTGGAAAGCCCCTTCAATGTAGGGACGGTCAAATAAACCTCAATCTACACAATCATATGCCTTGAGAAGTCAACTTTCCACAAAAAGCCTTTGACCTTTCTTGAGCTCAACTCGGCAATAATCTCTGAAACCATTACCGCCCCCATCCATCAGGTGCATGTCCGGTGTGAGAGACATTTGTGTGGGATGACCAATGGACCCAAGAACTTCTGTGATGTGATAAGTTTGCAAGAAACTATTATTTTATAATTTTTATTGATGATTGGTCAAGGCATACCACTATTTATCACCTTCAAAATCGATAGTAATATTACCCAAGTTATTAGTGACTTGTTAATTAGGTCGAATGACAACATAACAACAACAAAGCCTTGTCCCACATCGACTACTAAATAGGGTGGGCTACATGGATTCTTTTCCTCCATTCAGATCTATTTTGGAACATTCTCAGACTTAAATCCAAATAATTAAGATCCATGTAAATAGCCACCTTTCAACACTTTTTAAGCCTTCTTCGCGTTCTCTTAACAATCTCAACCTCCCAAATCTTGCATCTTCTAACTGGTGCATCGCCCAAACTCCAACATGATAAGAAAATTAAAAAATTTCATTCAGATAGTGTAATGGGAATATGACTCATTCTATCCAAAGTCAGCTTACTATCATAAGCTTTGTTCATGAAACTTCCTGCGAGTATAGCCCTCAACAAATAAAATTATCCATATTTTAGAAACCACACAGACTTTGCTCTTTTAAATAAATGTGTATAAGAAATCTAGGGGTGAAGCTTTTATTAGTAGTGTGTATTTAATGAAACCATCTAGTTTAGTGATGAGAAGTCACCTTTTAAAAGAATTTTTCCGGATCATGAACATTTTCATCTTACATATCAGTTATTTGGTTGTATCTACTTTCTGCATAATAACAGTCTCGGTCTAAAGAAATTGATTCCTAGAGAAACCAATCGTTTTTCCTTAGTTTGATACTCAAAAAGGGTCATGTACTTTAACTCAATTTTGTGATGAACTGTTGCGAGAAAAGTTGAGGAAGCTTTCTTTCTGTGTGTCCCGTGGGAGAACCAATATGAAGAGGATCCTGCACTACAATTTTTAGCTGACACTTTTTTAAGGGGAATCACGTTCTAAAAAAACATATGGTTTGGCAAAGTCTACACAAGGAAAATTACAAATGTTGAAGGAGATGCCAATCCCTTGAGTCCTCCCTAAATGATCCAAGTCTAGAAGCAGCGTACCGAAGATGCAACCGAAGCTAATCATTGCCAATGAAGAATAATTGTCATCAACATATTGATAACTGGGAAAAATCGATCCGAAGTCATGTCAATCCACAAGGCGGATAGACAGTTGCTGATTTGACCTCAGACAAAATCCATGGTTATACAGCAATTAACCCACAATAGAAATAATTCAATTCATGGCAAAAATGTGGAACTAAATTTATTTTCTCTACAATAAAATGCATAGCAGGCAAGCATGTAGAGGTCGAACCACATAGAGCAAAATGGGTAGCCTAAGGTTATTCATGCACAAACGAGTCATTTATTTGTATGAATCTTTTTGTGCGTTTTTGGAGTTTATAATATTTTTTCTTTTTTATTTTCTGATTTTGTATTTTCTTTTTTATATCTTCATCTTTTTAAAAAAAATCCTTTTGATTTAAATATAATATATATATATAGATGTACATATGTATAAATACAATATAAGGTATATATAGATACTATATAGCTAAAATATGTAAAAATAATCAAAATGTAGTAAATAATATATTTTTGTGAATTTTATATTTTCTAATTTTTTTTATTATTTTTCTTGAATTTTTTCTAGTTTTTAAGTATTTTTAAAGTTAAAAATATCTCAACTAAGAGATTAATTAAATAATCCGGAATTGATTTGAGTTTCAAAAATAGAAAATAAGTCCCAAAATTACCCAAGTTAATTTTAAAATATAAATAATAATATATAGATAATTATAATATAGAAAAACATATTTTTGGTATTTTTGTAGAATCTTTATATTTTTTGTTGGATTTTGGAGCTTTCTGATTTTTTTTTTAATTTTCTTTTTCTCATTTTTAAGGGTTTTTATTTTCTGGACTCAATAAATATCAAAATATACCATATATAATTTTTTGGAATTTTTCAAAATGTTTTAATATTTTTTTGGTATTGTGTAAATTAGACAGGGATTATTTAGTCTCCTTTTTAATTTTACTAAATATATAAAATGCAAAAAATACAAAATAGACATGTGGCATGAAAGTACAATGCATGGAGCATCTAATCCTATTTTTGTGGATTTTTTGGAGCAAGTTATTTATTTTTCATAAATAGATAAAAACATCAAAAATACATGTCCTAGCAGGGGCGTAAGTGCAAATAAAATAAACATCAGGGGGCTCTATGCAATTATACCATAAATATACAACGCATTTAAGAATTTATAGGACTAAGAAATAATTATAAAAATGTCAAGGGCATACATGCAAAATACTCATCACGTGGGACTACACGTGACGCACACTGGAAGGGACCAAAATGCAAATACAAAAAGTTCAGGGACCTCCAAGCAATTTTCACAAAAATATATAACGTTAATTTCAATTTATTGGACTCGATATTAAATACAAAATTTAGCATAGGCTTACATACAATTTTTCCACCTCACGTGGGACGGCACGTGAGCTGACGTGGACTGGACCCAAATGCAAATAAAATAGATACATGGGGTCATTTACAAAATATCTATATTATTTATAATGTGAACTTTAATTTGCAGGACTAAACCACAAATACAAAAAGACAGGGTTCAGATGTGCAATTTACCCTTAATAGGCGCGGGCGAACGGTCTGGATCATTTCACTAATATGTTGTCACACATCCGACGGCCGATGATAGTTCACGGCTGGACTGCGAGGATTAGATCGCACGAAGCGATCCGACGGTTGGCGTGTGGCTCGATCCAACGGTTCTGCTGCGAACTGGAGCTTCCTTCTTGATCGGACAGCTACTGGAAGGGCTAGAAGAACAGGGACGAAGCACTCCTGGGGTGAGCTTTGATCGATCATTGCGGGCCACTCTGGTCTTCTCCGTCGCCGTCGAGGGTCTCTGCACGTTCCTGGAAGCATCGTGGATCGACTGGAGGGCTCGAAGGCGCCAGAGGTGCTCCGGAGCTCTCCAGCGAGGTCGGAGAAGATATGGGTGCCCAGGTACCTTGTTCGTCTTCAAAACTCAACCCTTAAGGGTCGATAGGCCTCCAGCACCTGCATGAAATGGTTGCGAGCAAACAAGGAGGTCTCGGGAGCCTTATTGGCGAGGTTAGATGACGGATGGAGTAGGTGGCACTTCTTCGGCGAATGGCAGAGCGGGAGAAGTGGATCTCCAGATCCACTAGGGATCTAGGGGAATGAGGGTGCCTGGGGCAAAGAGAAGCGTAGAGAGAACGATGTGGGGGCAAAATGGATTACGGCGCGGCGGAGTTGGCGTGCGGAGGAGCTGGCGGAGCTCAACTTCGGTAAAGTATGGGTGAAGCAATTAAGACTAATCTACTTAGCTAAATCCTAAACTAACGATAGATAATTAAACCTACGACTAAAATAAGCAAAATAAATGAAGAAGGAGCAACTCCTATACCCGGGGGACGCTTAAAGGTCACCGACGACGGTGGTCGTGGGTGCACCCCGGCCTCCTGGAGCTTCGCCTGAGCACGCAACACCTCCTACTATCTTGAGAAGGCGATTGGAAACCAAGGCAAGGGCTCCTAGGCTCGTAAAAGTGACCAAATTTGAAGAAGGAGGTGGAGGGTATTATTTATAGACATTGCTAAGCACCCTTATTGACCGGGGCCAATTGAGGGATCAGGGCTATGTACAGGGGATCTGAAGATTTGGCGTGGAACTATGATGATCCATGATGATTTTCTAAAGGAGTCGAAGACGGATGATCGACGGATCATGCGAGAAAAATGGAGCAAATGGCAGAGAAACGACACTTCTAACACGAGCAGGTACTGAGGGGACAGTTGATCAGGGATCAACTGTCAAAACCCTTTGATTGGTCCAGCTGGGACCGCTACAGGACAAAACAGACATTTTATTCTAAAATAACTATTTTAAAATAATAGATGATTTTATTATTTTTTGAGTATAAAATAAAAAATGTTTATTATTTTATATGGTATTTTATTATGATTTGTATTTATTTTTTTGGCTTTATTTATTAGTAGTTAATTTTTATTAGTGTATTTATAGGTATTTTCATCTATGTTTTACACATTTTTATTTTTATTTTATATATTTATTTTATTATTTTATCCTTATGTTGTATATATTTACAACTTATTTTTGTGAGTTTAAATATATTTTTATTTTATTTTTATGATGTTATTTGTACACTTATATAAATAGGTAAATATATTATGTAGGTATATTTGTAGGTATTTTACCTATGTTTTATATACATCTTTTTATTTTAATGTATTTTGTTGAGTTTTATTTTAGTTTTGTATTTTTATTAGGCTATATATAATATTTAAATTATTATAGAAATATAAATAATAAAGAATAAAAGAATATGTTTTCCCTTTATTTTTATACAAGTAGAATCATTGGTATTTTATCTATGTTTTCACATAGATTTATTTTATTTTGCATTTCCCTTATGGTTTTATTATAAGTTTAATAAGCACATATATTATAAATAATATTTACAAAATTATAAGAATATGAATTTGTAAAAATAATAAGGGATAAATAAAATGAATATTTTAATCGGTAGAATGTACAATGAGGGCCCAAAAGATAACTTTCACCCAGTAACTCCAAAAAATATGTAACCACCACCATTAAATAACTTGTGAAAAGTTATATACAATTAGAGTGATTTTGATATATTTTGAGTTTTTATTTGAAAGATATGGGTTTGTGAAGTTTGGTTTCTGGCTTTTTATTTTGTGTATAAAATGAACATTGTGTATTACTTTTGTACAAACTCAATTTTGTATTTTTATTTACATTATTATCTACAACTTTTATGTATAAAGTTTCTTCATTTGATGAATAAATAATAAAGAATAAAATAGGTGTCAAAAATGAATAAATAATGAATAAAAGAATTTGGGTTTTATTGTATTTTGGCCCTTATCTCCCCCTACTTTATTCCTTGTCGACCAACTCAATTCTTGACTTGGTCTCGGGGTTTAGGATCATAAAATTTTTTCAATATTTTATTCCTTTTTCTTTTCTTCTCTTTATTCTATAATTTTGGCATTAAAAACCTTATTTTCTATACAATAAATACAATAAATATTGAATGCTATTATGCACAATTTGATGTTATTTGCATGCATTTGCTAGGGTTTTTAAGGCCAGAATGATAGAATAAAGAATGATGAATGGAGATTCATCACATATGCATCGAGAATAATTGTCATCTAGATTCTTTAAATAAAGATAGAGTGATCAGATATGTCATAGAGAACCTAAGAGCAGTAATCTCCATATTAAGACTATTAAATCAACCTCGAGGACTCTATTTTAGACCATGTATGGCATTTTTAAGCCTACATACATACTCCCCCGTAAATGACATAACCATGCTGTCGAGATATGTATACTTCTTCGTCCAGTCCTCCGTACCAAGAGGAATTCTTAACATCAAGCAAATAGATAGGTCGAGTTGTTGACACTATAGAGAGAATAGTACGTATGAAACCCATTCGAGCCATGAGAGACGTCTCGGAAAATTCCACTCATATATTTGGATGAATCCTTTTACCACCAATGTTGCCTTTAATCGCTCTATAGCATGTTTTATATTGAACGCACGTAGAAGAGATACAGAAGAGACACAAAAAGGGTGATGCACACGGTCCCTTGTACGGACAACAATGTGAGAGAGAAATACATCCATCTCATCATCCATGGAATGCTTCCAGCTCGAGACTCGTATTGCTGCAAAATAATCTCTTGGAATGGATACAATTATTAATGCGTCAGTGAATTACTAGTCATAAAAATTACAAACCATTGGTAGCTATATAATGAGATATGGGATGAAGCCTGCATGATTTTACCCTTTTCTGAGATCAATGGGTGGACTGGAGACAACAGAAGGATCATTCAGAGCATAATTGTTAAAGGACATGCACTCCAAGATGGATAGGAAATGGATCATATGCAATTCATTTGGTATACCTGAAGTAGAGAGGGAACTCCAAGGGAATGTTACTAATGAAATCGGAGTAAAGTGGCAAATATGTTAGAAAAAAGACATCAGCATAGACGTAAAACAACAACCATGAGAATCAAAGCAATGATATCATTTTTAAGTTTTATAATGTTCGAGAAACACATACTTGATTACTTGATATGAAAGTTTATCTAAAAGATAAAGACTGTGCAAAAGATTTGAGCTTGCAACAATAACATGACCCAAAAATAAGTCCAAGCACGTAGGGCAGAAGTCTAGCACTTTAGGCTCTATTCCTTAAGTGTACATACCTCACTCGGTTAGAAGGGTACTTGTGTCTAATGAGGGGATTTCTCTCCCCAAAACAAGATGGAGTCCATTACGTCTATTATTAAGGTTAAGTTAAGTTACATTCCTAATTTTATTTAGGTTGTCTCTTCTAATGGGTATTTTCAAAAATATATGCCTAATCATTTTTCCAATACTTTTATTTAGCCCATGTCCCATGAAACAGGGGAGGAAGTTGAAAAAGACGACGCGTAAATCAATGATGCGTGCATAAATAGAATGCATATCTGACTTCAGCGGTCTACATGCACAATGATCCGTGCATAGAAATAAATCTATCCTATATGCAAATGCATGCGAGAGTCATCCTAACATGAAGTTATATTCGCGAGAAGCATCGATTTATTTTTTTATTAAGTCCAAGCCATCTATAGGAATAATTATTCTATTAAGGGGATTTTTACATAATATTTACAATGCTCAAGCAAAAATAGAATCCTTGGCTAAGGGCTCAAGCACACAAAACAAAGAAAAAGAAAGTTTGAAAACACATAATACGGGAAATAAAATAAAAGAAGTGGAAAATAAGGAGAATAAAAATGAGAAGGTGCTAAAAATTGATAAAATCTGATCGGTTCCCCCATGTGAACAATCACTTGATGAAATGGACTTGCTAAAGAGGCTAAGTGTCAGCGTGTTTGATTAATTATTACAAATTATAAATGAGTCTTACACTCAAAAAAAATAAAATGCAACCTAAGACTGTTCTAAAATAAAAATAGAATCAAGTTGTCTAGCAGCTCTTTGTTCCTCCTCAGCTCTCTTATTGAACATGGTCTAAAAGGGTCGGCCTCCGCCTTGCTTGGGTGCACGGGATCGCCTAAGTGATCTGCCCTAGCTCCGTAGGATCTTGCACAAAAAGAAACACAAGAGTGGTTAGACAATTCAAAAGTATTAACAAGAAAATTAAGAGAAATTTAAGCAGATAAAATAAATAAACTATGTAAAAAGTGTCGATCCTAACCGTTGCTTCCCCGACAACGGCGCCATTTAATGGATAGGTTTTTCAACAGTTTATAATCAAACAAGATTACAAATTTTAATTCCTTTTAATTTTTAAAATAATATATATATATATTACTATAGATATAAATGTAGATAATATAAAGAAAAAATAGGGTTTTGGATTTTTAAATAAGTCAAACAAAGTCAAAATAGAGGAAATAAATTGTTTCTGGCTTTAAATATATTTTTCAATTTTGTGATTTTTATGGTGTTTTGTTATTTTTTATAAATTTTAAATTTCAAAGAGGAAAGGGAGCCTACTTTGTGAAGTAGGTAACTTACCTACTTCACATTTCATTTTTTGCAAAAAATTTTATTTTTTTTTCAAAAATGCCACATGAATTTTCATAATTATATCCCTCTAATATGCCATTCAAATTTCATCAGAAATAGAGAATCCTACGGCCTCCATCCAGACAGACATTTTTTAACGGTTACAGATTTGCTGAATTTTACATGTTCTGGATGAAGGTTGTAGGAGTCTCCGTTTATGATGAAATTTGAATGACATATTAGAGGGATATAATTATGAAAATCTACAGTGGCATTTTTGAAAAAAAAATAAAAAATTTTGCAAAAATTAGATGTGAAGTAGGTAAGGTTACCTACTTCACAAAGTAGGCTCCCTTTCCCCAATTTCAAAATACATAAAATAATGAATATTTTAAATATAGAAACTTTTTTAGGGATTTTAAAAAATATCATTTACTAAATAACCCTAACTAATTTTAATATACTAATGAGAACAAAGAAAAATCAGAAATAGAGAAAATAATTTTAAGATTTTTCTAGAATTTTTTGTAAAATTTTATAAGTTTTTGTGTTTTGTGATTTTTAGGTTTTTGGATTTTTTTAAGTTTTTTGGTTAGATGATAAAATATAACAAAATAAACTTACTATAATTTTTTTTTTGAATTTTGGAGGATGTTTTGTAATCGTTGTGGATTTTTAATTGCTAAACATGAGAAAATCTCATGTTTTGATTTTTAATAAATCAGAAAATAATTTTAAATGCCTTGGAAAAATATGTGAGATGTAATAAAATTCCTGGCATGTAATATAATTTTCATATAATTATTGCATGAATAGAGATAATAAATATAAATAAATAAATAATATTCTACAGAACAGGGACTAATATGCAACTTAAATAAACGTTTCATGCATTTCAGAACATAACATTAAATCCTAGGATAAAATATGCAAATTTACAAATACACATGCAATGCATGCGCCTGGTAGGGACTAATATGGATTAAATAAATAGTTCTAAGCTTTTAATAACAGGTTCAGGAACATGGGGAACAAAATGCAAAATATTCAAGAGCCTCACGTGGAGAGCCACATGAGGTGACCTTGCACTAGACTAATTTGCAAATAAAATAAGATGTGATGGTCCAAGTGCAAGTATTACAAAAATATTACACTACAGAAGAATGTTTAAATACTAAAAGTAAAATATAAAATAGGGGTTGAAGGTGCAAAATACCCTCCATGTGCGTACAAGCGAATGGTGAATCTCAATCCCCTAAAGTGAAGGCTGGTCTGATTGTGTGTGTAACACTTTGCCAATGGACACCTCTGATTAGATCTCAAGGCATATCTGATGGTTGATGTTGAGCTCGATCCAAGGACATTGATCAAAACTGGAGCGGGATACTGATCCAACGGCGGTTGCTCTTCTCCAGGAACAGGGAAGAGTAACTGCTTGGAGTTGCTTCGATCGACCCTCTTCCGCTGCTCCGGCGAACTTAAGTGCTCTTGCAGGTTCTCAAAATTGAGCAGAGGCTCCTCCACAGCTGTCAGTAGCTTCAGATGGGTCCAGGCCTCAATGGAAGAGGCCCGGAGGCTTGTGCTTGCTCGGCTACCTAGGAGTTTGATGTCTCTGATCGAAGGCACCCCAAATGGTTCATTCTCTCACTGCTCCATGCAGAATGGGGGCACCATGGCAAAAACTTTCTTGCCTTTTATTAGGTGAAATACGACAATGGATGAGGGGGGCGGTGGATCTCTGATGAATGACGGAGGAGGAGATCTAGGAACTTGATTCTTGCATAACCAAGGTGGAATTGATGTGTCAAAAGATGGAGAAGATGAAGGGGAAGGAAATGGAGGTAGAGATGGGTCAAAATGATGGGTCACATATGCGATACAATGATTGGAGCCTAGAGTTCTGTTGAGGTATTTTTATTTTTAAGCTAACTTAAATTAAATTAAATGAAACAAAATACAAGACTACACCATTGATTACTCTACGAATTGAAAGAACATAAAATAAGAGGCTCACGTGATCGAGAATGGTTGGGAGCAGAACCATTTGGAGATTAGCTTCGACGATGGTGAATCATGATTCCTCCTCCTTATCCTTGCCTCGATTCACAGCGGGAAAGCCTCCTGTCACTAGGGCTCCTCTCCGGTAAGGAATCTAGGGTTTACAGTGGGAAAAATCATATTAGTTTGGAGTGGAGCTCGAGAAGAAATTTTATACAGATGACCGGAGGGGCTTTGTTTGACTAGGGTTTCTGCTCGATTCGAGGATTGGCTAGAGGAAGATTTTGATTCGTGTGAAAGCACGCCGCTTGGTGAAATATTTTCATGAAGGAGCCATGCATAGAGCATGTCTAGATCTAGCTAGAAAAATTGGCGAATAAGAGGAAAATACAAAAACCTAGGATCGGTCCAAAGGGGGATGGGGAGTTGACTTGGGGTCAACGGGTGGCGCACTCTAATTGGTCCACATAGACCACTAAATGACAAAATAGAGTTAAAATAGGAATAAAATAAAAATAAAATATAAGAAAATTTTATTAAATAACCTTAAAACATGAAACATGTTTCTTATTTTAAGAACTATTTTTAGGTGATTTTTATTTATTTTTATAGACTTGTTTATTAGGTGTTAATTATTACATATAGATATATAGGTATATATACCTGTATTTTATGCATTATATTTTTTATTTGTATTTTATATATATAATATCAATTTAAATATTTTATATATTTATAATATTATTAAGAGAAAAGGGTTCCTACTCCATGGAGTATGTAACTTACCTACTCCATTTTCTTCTTTTTCAAAATTTTTTATTTTTTTCGAAAAATGCTTTCGTGGATTTTCATAACTATATCCCTCTAATATGTCATTCAAATTTTGTTAGAAATAGAGACTCCTACGGCCTCCATCCAGACAGTCATTTTTTAACGGTCACAGATTTGTTGTCTTTTTCATGTTCTGGATGGAAGCCGTAGGAGTCTCTGTTTCTGACGATATTTGAATGACATATTAGAGGGATGTAGTTATGCAAATCCATGGAAGCATTTTTCAAAAAAATAAAAAAATTGAAAAAAAGAAAGAAAGTGGAGTAGGTAAGTTACCTACTCCATGGAGTAGGATCCCTTTCCTCTATTATTAAATACATATTTATAATTTTATGGGATTTTTATTTTTTTAATATATATTTAAATAGATATGTACAAGTATAATATATGTATCTTATAACAATTTAATTAGTTTTTATTATTTACTTTAATTTTATTGGCATTTTATATAAATTTTGAATAATGTGTATAGTTAAGAAAAATATAAAGAGGTTAAAAATGTAAAACGTAAAATAAATTGGCTTAAAATACAGATGTAGAAGTCCTAAAGAACCCAATTGGCATGTATCTTGACTCCAAATTAAATGAAATCACTTTCATTTGAAAGATAATTTAATTTGAAATAAAATGGAGATGAGTTTGATAATTTTGAGTTCATGTGGAGAAGATATTGATCAATGAAGTTCTCTTTACAGCTTTTTCGACTGAGTGTACAGAGTGACTCGTACATGATTTCTTTGTGCAATTATTTTTGTAATTATATATATTATTATATATATGTTGTATGTTGGAAACATTTGAATTTGAAGTATGTATGACTGTATATAAAATAGTGTTTTGAACTCCTAGGGTTTCTATGTATAATTGTCTGTAATATTTTACCCTTATCTCTCCTTACTTTATTCTTTGTCAACCTAGTCAATGTTTAACTTAGTTTCAGAGTTTAGGGTCAGTCAATATCCGATGAATCTCCATTTCATCATCTTTATTCTTTCATTCTTGCCTTTAAACCCTAGCTAAATGCATGTAAATATCATTATTTTGTACAAATTAACATTCATTATTTATTATAATTATTGTATAAATTAAATAAGTTAAAGATAAAACAAAAGAATAAAAAAATAAAAGAAAAGGAAATAAAATGTCAAAGGTATCTTACGACCATAAATCTCGAGAACAAGTCAAAAAATTGATTTGGTCGACAAGGAATAAAGTAGGGGGATATAAGGATAAGAAACACAATAAAGCTCTATATATTTATTCATTAATAACTAATTTTTGAAACCAGTATTATTCTTTATTATTTATTTATCAAAATAAGAAATTTTGTACATAAAAGCTGTAGATAAAAATGTATAGAAAAATACAAAATTGAGTTTACACGAAAACAATACACAGTGTACATTTTATACTATGAATAATAATCCAAAACCCAAACCCCTCAGACCCATATCTTCTCAACAAAAACTCAAAATGCATCAAAATCACATTTAATTGATATAACCTTTTAATTATCTATTTAATGAAGGTGGTTCCATTTAATTTGGAGTTAAGGTGTGAAAGTTAACTTTTGAACCCCTATTGTACAATTTACCTGAATAAAATATTCATTTTATTTATTATTTATAATTTTTATAATTTTATATTTTTATTATTTTGTTAATACAATAATACATGTACATATTTAGAATAGAATAAAACCATAAAGAAAACAATAAAATAAAATAATATACAAAGAGACAAAGATGAATTTACAATACTTATACATATATAATAAGAATACATATTTATTTATGTGTACAAATTATATCAGAAAAATGAAATAAAAATATATTTATATATATTTAAATAATTATAATTATATAAAATATGTATATAAAATAATAAAATCTAAAATATAAAATAAAAATAAAATACATGATATACAGGTAAATATACATATGTTTTCAATTGTAAATAATAACTCATAATAAATAACCTAATAAAAATAACTAAAAATATGAGTTAAATACTATAGAAAATAATAAACATTTTTATTTATAACTTTTATTTAGTTAATTCGTTTGTAATTTTATTTTTTATTATTTATCATTTTCTACCTTGTTTTATCTTCTTGTGGTCGATGTGGACCAATGGGGGGGTTTTGTTGATCGCAGATCAACTAGCGCTTTGGCGTCTCTGCTTCACCAGAGATGTCTCCTCCCCAATTTTGCTCCCTTTTTCCTAGGTAGCTAACAACTCCCATCAATATGATTCTTCACAAAAATCAACCCTCGATCATTCCTAACTTAAGTCACCACCCTAAATCTTATGTACATCATCTTGATTCATTAAAAAGCCACCGTCAATAAGGACCCATCTCCATGCTTAATGATAAAACTTCCTCTCTTCCTTCCATATTTGATCCTTCTTCAATCCCTCAAATCCCATGTGCGCGCGCTCCCGGGGACAGAGAGGGTATCCTCCAGAGTCCATGCGGTGCGAGGAGGTGAGGAGGTGATCCACGACAGCTCTCCAGCAACCTCTGCTCCCTGGCGTGACAACCAGGTATGAGTTGCACCATTTTCTCATTTCTAGGTAGCTTTATCTCTTAGGATTACTTTTATGCATTTTATTCTATCTTTTAATTGTTGTATTAGGTTAGATTAGGTTAAGTAGTTCGTCGGAGCTCCAGAGCTCGGGCTACTCCTGTTTCGCTATGAATTGACTCGTTTTGAATCCCTCCCGCTCTCATTATCTTCCCTATCGCATGTTCTTCCATCTCATGCATTTGATCAACTCTGATTCATTGTGAATAAGAGGACCAGAGCTGTTCCTCCGCCATTCACCACAGCTTCTCTGCCTGCTTCATTCCCCTCTTCGAATCTCATCAATAAAAGATCAGGAACTAATCGCCCGAGTCCCCTCTGTCTAACCCTGCAGTTCCGCATCCAAATGAGTCCCATCTAGACCCAGTCCGATCCCATGAGGACCTCCAGGTGCACCTGCACTCTCAGGGCCTCCAGGGCTCCAACACCGAGCTCCAGAGCATCAAGTGTGTATCTGGAGGTGCAACATGAGGAGACGAAGTTATTCATCCTATCAGCATCCTTGGAGATGGACAATGTCGAGCGCAGCATCGGATCGAAGATCAGAAAGGCTAGCCTTCTTGCATGTTCTTCCAGTTACCTCATAGTCGTCTGATCAAGAACGAGATGCCAGATGAAGCAGCAGTCGTCCGATGGATATGCACTCAACCGTCAGATCTCCATCCAAGATCTAATCCTCATCGTTGGATTGTGAACCGTCATCGCGTCCCATGGGGTCGTCACGTGCTTAAGTGAAATCATCCTGACAGTTGGCCCGCGGGCAAATAAGGGGTAATTTGCACTAAGCCCCCTTCGCCTTTTCTTATTCCATTTTGGTATATAAATTTGTATCTGGAGTGTAAATAATTTTGTAAAATTTGTATAGAGACCCTCAACTTTCCAGTGTTTTGCATTTGGGTCCATGCTAGCTCAACTCACGTGGCTTGCCACTTGAGTGGGGTATTTTGCAGGTAAGTCCCCCTAGTTTTGTGTATTTTATTTTAATACAAAAAATTGCATATTCAATGTATATTTTGTGAAAAAAATGCAGAAAAGGATCAGAACATGTATGTATTTATAAAAAGGCCCTTCCAGTATGCTAATTTATTTATTTTACAGAAAAATTGCATGTATACCCCTGGATTTTGTGAAAGGGTTTTGGAATGAATGAAAAGTTTGTTTTAATTGCAAATAGGTCAATAACAGCACATTAAATTTTATTTTCTTGTTTATTTTTGCTAAAAATAGCCCCTATTTGTATTTCATTTTGCAAAATTGCACGAAAATGCCTTGAATGTTGAATTTTCATGACATGATTTTTATTTTGCATTTATAGGCATTTATCTATTTATTAAAATTCAAACAGTAAGCATTAATCTCCTAAAAATTATAGTGCGCTTAATATTACCTATATTGACTCTAGACCAAAAATCCCTAAAAATAGAAAAAGAAAAGACTAAAAATTAAAAACCTCTAAAATCTAGTAAAAATAGGAAAAATCACCAAAAATTCCAAAAATATTTATTTTTATCCCACAATTTTCTCTATATTATTATTTATGTATTAAAAGAAATCTTAACACTTTTTGTTATTTCTAATCTTCAAATTAATTTGGCCTATTTATTTAACCATTGTTTTGAGATATTTTTGACTTTAAAAACACATAAAATATGCAAAAAATCATGAGAATCACAAAAATAATATAAAAATCCTAAAAATGTTGTCCTGGATTTTTGGACTATTTATATATACCATATATTATTTATATGTATATACATATATATATACATTATCTTTATACTTATACTATGTGGTAATTTGTTCTATATAAATATACTTTTTATTTTATTTTTCAACGGTCAAAAAGAAATTAAAAATTTTGCAAAATAAAAACAAAAAAAATCAAAACCCTAAAAGGAAAAAAAGAGACGTTGTATGTATTAGATTGTCTCTTTCTCTTTTATATCCCTACCTATATGTATATATATTTATATCTTATTATTATTAAATTATCTATATACGTATATTCACTATTAATTATAAAAAAAATATAAAACTAAAACTCACATAAAAAGGCTTAAAGACAGTTACGTACAAAACTTACAATGATTAACTATAATCATTAGGCTACCTAGCTTGCTCTCTGTGGTTCGACCTCTACATGCTTACATGTTGTACATCTTTGTTTGTAGAGTATAATAAATTGTGCCTCACATTTCTGGTTATTCATTGCTTATTTTTAGATTGTGGGCACTTGTTGATTGAACATTTGATCTTGTGAGTGGTCACCTCAGCGACAATCTATCTTTGCTTCTTCAGTGAGAATAATTTTTGACCCTCGCAAAATCCTCGTTCATTAGTATCTACAATACTTCCTTTATTTTTCTATTCTTTTCTTTATTCTTTTATTTTGAGTTTAAATACGTGCATTTACATACTGATTACATATTAATTTTAAATATTAGTTCATGCAAGTTAGTGATATTTATGTGTATTTAACTAGGTATTAAAAGCCAAGATAGGACAATAAAGGTGACTGGATGGCTATTCATCAGTTCCAACAGTCCTGCTTTGATTGTAGCTGCTTGATCAAAAGATCAAGTGATCTCGACTCACCCACTCTGGCCTTCATCAGGGTCATGGGATCTCATGATCCAATGACGCTTGTTCATCGTCTTCCTCGAGTGGTTGTTTCCCTAAGCATCGCATCCCTTCGTCGGTGCACCATCTCTGTTAACCACTATCAGCAAACGTGTCATCTCTGCCTCTCTCCGATACCAATTGAGAGATAGTATTTCCCTTTTTCATGCCAACCCATCACTCAATCCCTCGTCCTCATGTGCACCAACCTATGGTGGTTGAAACCAATGTGGTCAACCACCTTAGTTTGAACAAAACTCTTTGGAGGGCCTTCATTCACGCCTATCTACCCTTGAGTGAGAGTCACTCCTAACATCTAGCCATCCTTTTGTGAATGTTAGAGTGAGAGGCGAGATGCCACGACAGAGTTCGACCTCTGACGAGATCCATGACCAATGTGGTCGTATCGTAACCTTTCTCTAGTGTTGCTCGAGCTTCACGCATCAGTCGAGCGTGTTAAGCGAGGACCTCGAAGCCCTAGACTTCGATCCCAGACTCCCAATCACCTCTAAGTTCCTTCTCTGATCTCCAGGTATACCTCAATGTCTCCCCTTCGTGTTTCTCTGATTTTATTCAACTCTCTCACACACAGACCCCTAGATCAAATTTACCAGGCCCACACTACCATCGCTCTTCACATACCTTCGTGCACCACTCTGAGCACTTCTTCTTCTTCTCCAGAACCTCTATCTACCTCGATTCATACTTCTTTTTGCAAAGAGGAAGACCCACCTATGTTTCATCTATGTCTTCCTGCTACAACCCTTCACTCTTCTCGATTTCATCCCAATTAGACATGCTTTGACTTCAGCTATTAGTCTAACCCATACAAGTGTGGAGATTTGCCAATGATTGGAGTTGCCCACCTTGTAATGAACTATTTCTCTACTATCAAAGCTTCATTCCAGGTGATTCGGCCTTCACCGGGGCTCCTTCGTATTTTCAACGCCTTCATGAGGTCTTCACAAAGGTGTACATATCTCTACCGAGTCACCAGGAGCAGGAAGAAGGGGAAGAAGCCATGCCAAAGTCCCATCTTAGAGACACCACGCAAGGACGAGCAACTACCTTCGATGAAGTATCGGTACCAATGATTTCCTTAATCGAACAGCTTAGATCAATCATCGATCCATCCTCTACACCTCCAACTTTGAATTTCCAATGATAGGAGTGATAAATGCTAGATTTATCAGCTTAATTTAATATACTTATCTCTCTTTCTTAAGTTAATCGCAAAGATTCATTAACTAATAACACTAATTACTAATTTGTGTGATGTATATAATTGACACTAATTATTATATATTATTAAACTCTTATATTATTTAACCCTTATATTGTGTTATTATTTTATGTATTTCTTTATTATTAAAAATCAAATAAAAATTAGAATATTATTGTATATAAATAAATTAACATAAAATAAAATAAAAATATAAATAAGCAAAAAAGGAAAGGAAATTGTTTTATATTATTTTAATATATATTTAATTTTTATTTATGTATAGATGACCTCTGATCTCTTTGACTTCTACATGAAAGTTATAGATCTCATCGACATCAACAACTTTCATATTTTGAGTTTTTTCTAATTCATTCTCTAACTATTTTGTTTCTATTGTTTACTAAGCTTTCTAATTTATAATTATTCTATTGGGGTACATGGCACAATCTGCTTTGGCCACGTGGCCTGCTCTTGGCTTGCCACCCGTGTTTCCTGTAGACCGTCTGATCGTTTAATCAGACGTCCTGCAATCATCTGCATCCAACCGTCTGATCTTCTCTTCCAGATCCATCTCTGCCATTCGTTAGTGCCTCAACCGCAACCGTCCAATCGCATGATCAAACGGTCAAGGTCCATAGTCAACCTCCAACATCCCCCCTCCTTGTCCAAACCACCCCCTTTCTTCAACTTATTCCAACTTCCTCCAGTTCCTTTCCGACCAATCACCATCGCCCTCGCATTCTCCTATCAACCACCTTCCACGCCATACCCTTAACAACCTCCAAACCCTAACTTTTCTCTGAGGCATGCAGTTGTAACCTCCGCCAAAACCCTCTTCTTCCACCAACTTCTCCTCTTCAAAAACCCCAACACCGCCTCAAGAGGCAGTTGTCCACCTTTATGTGGGTTGAGGCCCAGCGTCTCTCCAACTCCCAATGAAAAGGGGATGTGTGATTGATGATGCGACGACGGTCTTCTAGCCCAGGTGATATCCTTGGCCTCCCGGCCAAGCCACGGTCATCTTTGGCCGTTTGAACTTCTCGCACTTGGCACGTAAGACAAGCAAAGACCCAAGGGTAAGTCTACCCTCAGTCCCAGGATAATTCATTCATCCATCCATGGTGAAGTTCTTCAATGTACATCTTTTATGTCTTGTTATTTTTATCGATTTTTCGCCCCACGCACATGCATCTTTATCGTAATTTCATCATGTTCCAACCTTTGCCGTGCATCGTCGGAGGTCGACTTCATCTTCTTATTTCCTCCATACCTCATACCATTCCCTCCTTTCTTCTTCATTCAAATGAAGAGGAACCCACTGTAGGCCGGCATCTTCTCCATGCACACAGGCCTTCACTTCTTTCATCCCTCACACACACATACTTGGATGCTTTCTAACACTTATATGTATTGAGATCTTCAATGGTCGGAAACTTCAGAGGTTGTCTATTATAGAGTTTTTATTCCGGTGAGCCACCATCGAGCAGATGAATCAACCATCACCATGCCTTTAGCAACTATAAAGGATCTTCGCATGGTCTTTGGGGAGGTCATCCAACCGTCAGTGATGCAAGAAGGAGGCAGAGGAGCTCACGGCAGGTCACCAGAGCACCGTTTCTATGTCATCTCCTCGTGGAGGCGGTCGGCCTTCTTCAACATACAAACACCGTAGGATCATGACGATCTGATGATGGATTTTCATCCCGAAGCAGCGATTCAAACCAACAGCTTCGGAGGAATCAAGGCAATCCTCGAAGCACTTGAGCCAGCCACCTGGCCCGGACCACCTGCAGTCGACCGAGCGTTGGTCCAAGCCATAAGCACGTGTTCCGTGTGTGATGAGCATGGATTTTTGCAACCAAGGACCACCAGCTTTCACTATTTGCAAATATACCCCTGTATAGGGGGTATTAAATAAATTCAGCAACTGGTTTTTTGTTATTTTCATTTCAATCCCTCCAGGGACCTTTCTGTGTTGCTTGTTCTATGTTTTTGCATGTTTTTATTACGTTTATGCCCTTGCACTCAAATTTGAATAACTTGAGCATCATGTATCAGATTGAGATGAATTCAGTTACATTCTGATCATTGCTTCATTATCTTTAATATAACTTTATTCATTCTCTATTTTAATGCTTAATATTTGAATATTTAATTAGAGATATTATTGATGCCATTTTTCACATGAAATGAACCATAGCTTCTAATTAAGTGCCCAACTAGACTTAGCTTTAAGTTACATAATTGCTTAAGTTTGAATAATCATTTTAAGGTATATTTATGTGTGTGTTTTCACATATGTTCAAGTAATCTCGTGATGTTTATTATGTCATTATTTTCTAGCATGAATTTATATTTTTCAACATCACATTTTGTCTCATCCATGCATGCATTATTGATGTGCATTATTTTGCATTACTTGCGTGCATTGTTGTCTCTGTTTTGACATGGATTATTTACCAACGGCTTAACTTAGATATTTAAAAACCTAAATAATCCTTTTATTACATGTGTCCTTGTGTTCTACCCTGGACATCCCAGCTTATAAATTAAAGCTGAATCCTCCTCGTAGAGATTATTCATTCAGTTCTGTATGACACGCTAAGTGCTCGTACTACAACGGATATATATATATATATTAATACATGCATGTAGCGGTTCATCAGATGGCACCGTTGCCGGGGACACACCTTCATTAATATAATTATTTAGGTTTTCATATTGTGATTAAGTTGGTTTTTATCTTATCTAGGTAAATCTTGTGTTGTAATATTTTCTGCATTATTATTATTATATATGTGTGTGTGTGTCGGTAATCTTTGAAATATCTAATATTTTCTCTTCTATGGTAGGGCCCATTCATCAAGGAAGCTCGTGGAGAATGGAGGCTGGAAGCTCAAGATGGAGTTCCCGCTGAGAAGAACTACAGAAGATGCCTTCAAGACAAGACGAAGATTATTCTGTTCATATTTTTTGTATATTATTATGGATTGGATTTTATAATATGTATGCTGAGTTTGTTTCACCCATGTTGGGTGTGACTCAACTTGAGTGCTCTATACTAGGGTTTAGGCGCACGGCTCTTAGAGCTTCCTCATTTTATATCTTTATTTCTTGAATCGTAGTATAGGCCACATTAACTTCATCTTATGGGATTCACTCATCTCTAAGATTCATGAGACGCATGTAATCTACGTTCTACTTAGTCCAAATTAAATTGATTATCTTTCTGCTAATAGACGCATGATTAGGTACGCATTTTTATCGACTTGCATGCATTTAGATATAATGTTTTATTCAGTTTCACATGTGTATGAAGAGAGCTGGCGCACTGTAAGTACTTATCTTGAGCGTAACATCATGATTTAACGTATGCATGGTTTTTTCCTCTTCATGATTTGTCACTTAGGATAATATGGAAATGGGACTGGATGGTAGACGATGACTTGTGTATTCAGAGACTTAATACAAGTGATAACCTAATCTCTAAAAAATGGGATTGTTAATGCAAGTTGATGTAATTAAAATAGAGCTAAATTTGACCATGTTTTTGGGAGAGAAAACCCCGCATTATTTTCAGGTATGTATGCTTTGGTTGAGAGATGAGGACGTATCCTAGGATAGAACCTGAACCCTAAGTCAACCTACTTGTAATGAACGCAAATTTTTGTATTATCGCCAATAAAAGAGACAAGATAATTGGACCATATTTATGGTCTTCATTGGGTGTGTTGGTGAAATAATCGGGCTTGCTTGATCTTGTTTAATTCTTTCAGCATCCCAAAACCCTAGGCTCCATTATCATCTCCTGAGATTCATCATCTAGAGATTCAACTAACATTGATCCCTTCATCACTTAGCTTCTTATTCTTTATAGTTAGGCTTATTTTCAACCTAAGTATAGGGGGGATCCTTTATCATTCTGATTATTTTCTTCGAGTCACCTAGTTTTAAATTCATATCTGTATATTAAGTTATTTCTCAGCTTAAGTATAGGGGGGCCCGAGTCCATATATTCCTCTGACTGATTCTTTTTACTCTTTATGCATATGTGATTCTTGATTCAGTTCGCATTATTTCTTGTATACTTAGTTGATTTATGGATTCATTTCACTTTGTGCTATGAGGACATAGCAAAAGCTAAGTATATGGGGGGTCTACCATATATATCGCATATGTACTTTATCCATATCTTTTATACTTAGTTGATTTTTAAATTTTTTCAAACTATTGGGGTTATGGACATCATATTACATTTTTGAACTAACTTTTGTAAAAATGTTATGAAAAATAATTTTGAAAATTATAATACATTTGACATGGTTTTCAAATGTTTTATGTGGTTTGTGAAAATAAGGTTTGACATGTTTGGAAAATAATTTGTAAAATGTTTTGAAAACATATACTTATGTGACATTATTTTGAAAGATATTTTACTGAGGTTTGAAAAATGGGGTTTACTTGTTTTAAAAATCTTTGTAAAATGTTTGAAAATTTATATACTTATGTGACTATGTTTGCAAAATATTTTTAAAAATATTTTTTAAAGCTAAGGATGTAAATGAGTCTAATTAATTAAATCTCTATCTTGAAAAAAATGGAAAAATAAAAATCACCAAAAGATTGACTTATTAATTGGTGTTTTTCTCTGATACTTTCACTATGCACTCAAGGTTCGAGATGATCTTTAACACTTGGTTTAAGAAGTCCCTAAACTTATAGTTATCATGTATTAATCATTAGGGTCTTGGGGTTAAAAATTCATACTCTCCTAGTATGAAGATATGCATGTTATATTCATGCTTAATCTCCCTTAAAAGGAATTTAATTATCACTCGCATGCACGATTGCGTTCATGATTGAGATGAGTCGAGGTATCACTAAGGAGACTGAGATTGGAAGTTTGAGTTTGGACTTGATCTATATGATGCTCCAAGGTGGGATAAGATTAATGACGGCTTCATGAAACTTGAGTGTCAGCATCTTAGCTAATATGGGACTTGTTCTCATGCTATCTCTTGAATTTAACCTAAAGTGCCAGGGTGTGATGATATTTATTCAATAAGTTAATCAGTAAGCACCAATCTTTGGTAAAAGTAGTGGAACTAGACAAAAAATGGAAGTTCCCTCAAAATTAAAAAGTGATGAAAAGAGAAAAGAAAAGTTCATCACATTACAAAGTTACATCATACGAGCTATATTCAAGGCGAGTGCTCCCAACCTTTTAAGTGTCCACCTGAACCAAATCATTAGGCTTTTATGAGTCATGCTAGTACCACAAAAATGGCCCTACATCATCAGCGTTATAAGTCCGAGTGCAAATATATTAGATACTTTAAAAAGACTCACCCCGGTGTATTCCCAGAAAAAACAAGTATAGACGACTCAATTTCTCCTTGACGGATACACTGAGTGGCAAAAATCAAAATGAAAATTGTGTTTAGTATTGGCACTTGAGAGAATCATTTTCCAATGATAGGAAAAGAAAATAAGTACACAATCCTACATCCTCCAAAATCTAGCTTTCCATCTATACCATTGAAGTCTGACAAACTAAAAAGACGGTAGATTGAGGCAAGACTAGATTTATTCCCTAGAGTTGAGGGTTGGGTCCTTGGAAGAGCTTCTAAGATTGGAATTTTTAGTGATATTTTGACTTTACTCTAATGGTTGCAGTCTACACTAAGTCATACTTCTTATATATTTATGTATACATTGAGAGGCTGACAATTAGAGGAGTTGAATTCCTTTTGATTAATACTTGGATAAACTTGGAGTTTTAGGATTCTTAAAACCTAGTATTCTAGGTCAAATCAAGCCTTGTATTTTCACTTACACTTGTCAGGGATCTCACTAATTAAACTGACTCTCTAATTCATTCTTTATTTATTAGCTCGAGGACGAGCTTAGCTTAAGTATAAGGGGGGTGATAAATCCCATATTTATCGGCTTAATTTAATATAGTTATCTCTCTTTCTTAAGTTAATCACAAAGATTCATTAACTAATAACACTAATTACTAATTTTTGTGTTGTATACAATCGACACTAATTATTATATGTTATTTAACCCTTTTATTTTGCTATTATTTTATGTATTTCTTTATTACTAAAAATCAAATAAAAATTAGAATATTATTGTATATAAATAAATTAACATAAAATAAAATAAAAATACAAAAAAATAAGCAAAAAAGGAAATGAAATTGTTCTATATTGTTTTAATATATATTTAATTTTTATCTATGTATAGATGACCTTTGATCTCTTTGACTTCTACGTAAAAGTTGTAGATCAACAACTTTCATGTTTTGAGTTATTTCTAATTCATTCTCTAACTATTTTATTTCTATTTTTACTAAGTTTTCGAATTTCTAATTATTCTATTGGGCCACATGGCGCAATCTGCTTTGGCCATGTGGCCCACTCTTGGCTTGCCACCCATGTTTCCTACAGACCGTCTGATCGTTTGATCAGACCACCTACAATCATCTACGCCCAACCGTCTGATCTTCTCTTCCAGATCCATCTCTGCCAGTCGTCAGTGCCTCAACCACAATCGTTGGATCGTATGATCAGACTACGAGGTCCATAGTCAACCTCCTGCATCCTCCCTCCTCGTCCAAACTGCCCCTCTTCTCCGACTTATTCCAACTGCCTCTAGTTCCCTTCTGACCAACCGTTGCCGCACTCGCATTCTCCTATCAACCACCTTCCACGCCATACCCTTAACCACCTCCAAACCTTAACTTCTCTCCAATGGGTGTGGTTGTGACCTCCGCCAAAACCCTCTTCATTCCACCAACTTCTCCTCTTCGAACTCACACCGTTGCCTCAAGTGGGCGATTGTCCACCTTTATGAGGGTTGAGGCCTAGCATCTCTCCAACTCCCATTGACAGGGGGAGGTGCGATTGATGATGTGATGACGGTCTTCTAGCCCCGATGAGATCCTTGGACTCTCGGCCAAGCTACAGTCATCTTTGGTCGTTTGAGCTTCTCGCACTTGCCGCGCAAGTCGGGAGAAAACCCAAAGGTTAATCTACCCTCAATCTCAGGCTAATTCATTCATCCATCCATGGTAAAGTTCTTCAATATACAGATTTTATATCTTGTTATTTTTGTCAATTTTTCATTGCACGCACATGCACCTTTCTTGTGATTTGATCATATTCTAACCTTCGTCGTGCATCACCCGAGGTCGGCTTCATCTTCTTTTTCCCCCATACCTCAGACCATTCCCTCCTTTCTTCTTCATTCAAACGAAGAGGAACCCACTGTAGGTTGTCATCTTCTCCATGCACACAGGCCTTCACTTCATTCATCTTTCTCACGTACACATACTTGGATGCTTTCTAACACTTGCAGGTATTGAGCTCTTCACTGGTCAGAAACTTCGGAGGTTGTATGTTCTAAAGTTTATTCCGGTGAGCCCCCATCGAGCAGATGAATCAACCATTGTCATGCCTTCAGCAACTATAAAGGATCTTCGCCCGATCTTTGGGGAGGTCTTCCAACTGTCAGCGATGCAAGGAGGCGAAGGAGCTCACGGCAGGTCACCGGAGCACCGCTGCTACACCGCCGCTCATGGAGGCGGTCGACCTTCTTCGACATACAGACACCATAGGATCATGATGATCTAACGGTGGATTTTCATCCCGAAGCAGTGATTCAAACCAACAACCTTGGAGGAATCGGGGCAAGCCCTTAAGCACTTGAGCCAGCCACCTGGCTAGGACCACTTGCAACCGACCCAACGTTGGTACAAGCCATACGCACGTGTTTCGCACGTGATGAGCATGGATTTTTGCAACCAAGGACCACCGACTCTCACTATTTGAAAATATACCCTCGCACAGGGGGTATTAAATAAATTCAGCAGTCAGTTTTTGTTGTTTTCATTTCAATCCCTCCGGGGACCTTTCTGTGATGCTTGA
>JAZKJV010005703.1:477500-503091 GCA_037367405.1 Ottelia alismoides | reverse complement strand
TGTCCTCCAAGAACTCGATGCCGGCGAACTTCGCCGGCCTCCTGTACGTGCTAAGGACCTCCTCTGGAGCTGCTGGAAGGTGGAACGTGTTCGCCAAGGTGCGCCGCAGCTGAAGGGCACCTCCTATGAGACCGGAGACCACCGGAGTGGCCCGGCGACGTCGGAGGAGCAAAGCTCCTAGGCTCGAATGCCGCAACCCTCATATGGGTCGCCTTCACCTGCAAAATAGCCTAGGAAGCTTCCTGGGTCGAGGGCAAACTCCCTCGACCTGGTTAGGGGCGAAATGGTGGTCGGGTGCATCGCAATGGAATACCTCCGGCGAGGCGACGATGGTGGAGGTCGGGCCTTGGCTTCGGGGCGAGCCAAGGTGGGTGCGTGGGTGCAGAAGGTGGAGAGAGGTTTCGTGGTCGTGATGGTCGGGTCAGATGAGTGGAATGATGATCGGAGTGGGGAAATGGGTCGGAGACGACGACGGAGCGAATTAGGCGTAAGATGCAATTAAAGGAAACCTAGGGGAATCGAGTCTACCTAGCGGGTGCAATCGACTGGGGATGAGCTCGGCGAGCTCTGGGGGTCCTTGCCTCGAGGAAACATCGAGTTCCGAGGCTCAGCGTGCCTCGCGGCGGCGCACGGCGGCAGGAGTCGTCGGATCGATAGCTGGAGGTCTCCTCTCCTCTCTTCGACACCTCTCTCACGAAGCTGTCACTCAGGGGAGCAAGGTAGAGGTCCTAAGACGAAGGGGCACAGCTAAGGATGCGTGTAAAGGAGCGGCGGAGTGATGAATACCCATTCATCACTCTTTATTCTTATATTTTAGCTACAAAAACCTATGCAAATGCATGTAGATATGTGTAAATAGGAATAATTAACAAAAGCATGCATCTTGTAAAATATGTAATTAGCATGTTTTTGTGCAAAAATAAAAGAATAAAGAGTAAAAAGAAAAAGAGGGAAATATTTAGAATAAATATTGAGCAACCTAACCCAAGGGAGGGCTCATCATGGGCCTGACCGCATAAAAGCCACAGTAGAGAGAGATAGGGGCTCACTTATGTATATATTTGTAAATAAATAAAATAATATTTTCCTCATCCAAAAATATGCTTGTATATATTTTGTACATATTTATAAACTATTAAAAACAAAATAAAAACTTAAAAGTCAAAAATGCAAAAATACACCTTCACCATGTACATAAGACCACCATCCTTATTTATCTAACCTTGTAAATAGATGTATTTATTTCTAAAACTTTTTGTAAATATCCTATGTTACATATTGTACATAAATAAATAAAAAGAAACAAAACAAAATCAAATAAAAATTACAAAATTAAAAATACAAAAATATCTTGTACACACACCATGTATATAGTTATACATAAATAATTATTTCACCTATATATCTAAATAATAAAAATAAAATAAAAATAGCCTTTTATTCCTCATTTTATCCTATAAATAAATAAAATATAAAATAGGAATAAAAATGTATATAAATAACTAATTAAAAATCAAAAATCAAAAATCAATATAGTGTATATATACCTATGTATAGCTACTATGTATATACTTTTTTTATTTCCAAAAATTAATTAAAAATCACAAAAAAATAGAAAAAATTAAAACAAATATTTTTTATGTTTTAAGTTTTGAAAATTCGGCCATTTAAGGGCCCCAAAAAAATCAAATAAAAATATAAGCCTTGGCGGGCTCTGATTGGTCCACGGGGGATTGTTGACCCCCGGTCAACACCTCCCCCAGGACCACCAGAGCCCGGGTCCGCTCGCCCGACCCGTTTTCTCCCCTCTTTCTACGAGTGACCCGATCGCCATTTGCCCCAACTCCGGGTCCGGATTGATCACGTCACATCCGAGAGCCTCGCCGGAGCCCTCGCCTTGGGATCCACGCTCCAGCTCGCCCTACCCGATCGATTCTTCCCGGACCTGCAACCATATAAAGCCTGAGCTCCGCCGCATTCATTCTCTATCTTTGGCTCTCCACCTTCACTCCCGTGACCTCCATTGCATTCAGCAAGGTGACAGCTTCCGTCTGCCGTGTTGCAGCGAGGAGGAGGGTGCCCGACCATCGATCCGGCAGCCGCACGCCGCCGTGCTCCGCCACCTAGTTGGAGCTCGAGCCTCAGGCAGTGACGACCTTCGAGGCGACGACCGGGAGTTAGCCACACTCCATCACAGTCTTCCGATCCACCCAGGTAGTCGATTAGCTCCTCCATTTCGTTTAATTTCTGATTTCGCCCAAATCGACTCTCCGACGTGTTCCCCTGATTCCGGCCATCTCGCGTAATATCTCGATCATCGGAACCCCCACACACCTTCGCCACCTTCCGACGCACGTTCTACGCCCACTCATCCAACCCAGCTCGCCCCGGAGCTGGGAGTCGAGCTCCACCACCTACCGCTCGCCGGAGCTCATTCGCACCGACCCACCAGCCACCGTCACCCCGCTTCTTTGGGTCGAGGCACTTTGCCCTCGACCCGCGAAGCTTCTGGTTTGCTTTGCAGGGAACGAGGAGGCCATCTAAGGCTTCCCGATTTCAGTCCAGGAGCTCGCTCGCCGCCAGCCTCGCCGGAGCCCCTCCCGGGCTCGGCTGGGCCATCGGAGGCTACCACCAGCTGCGGGGCATCACAGCGGGTCTTCTCCGATCATCAGGAGCAGCTGAGGAGGACTACAGCCCACGCACGAGGCCGGCGAAGCTCGCCGGCGGAGTGTTCTTCCACCATCCTCCAGCACCGTCCGATGGCTCCTCCGCTCCAGTCTTGATCCCAGCCGTCCATCTTCCGAGGAGCAGCGACCGTCGATCACCTGGAGGGGCTCATCTGGACCGATAGCAGCAGAGGAGAGAGGCACCCGAGCTCCACCCCGTTCGATCTTCCACATGTCCTCGCCTCCACCGTCGATCCGGCTCAAGGGCAGACGAAGAAAAGCGCCAGCTCACCAGGACCGCCCGATCTTCCACGTGGCGCGCATCCCGCCGTCGACAAATAAAGGGGTAAATTACTTAGGACCCCCTCTTAGTTTGTCTTTTTAGTCCTAGTCCTGTAAATATTTTCGTGCTTTTATTTACGTAGGGTAATTTGCAACTGGGACCTTGTGCTTGTTTTTATTTACGTTTATGCCCCTGTGTATGTGAGACCACGTGCTTCGTCACGCGCTTGTTTGGGCTATTTACATCTGTTTCCCTGTAGTTCTGTTGGGTTCTGAAATGAATGATAACTTTTTGGTAATTGCATTTATGCCCCTGTGAGTGTTGTTTATGCGCATGTGCGGATTTTAGTGGGATTTTTGCATCCAAGCCCCTGGACTTTTGGTACGAGTTACCAAAAAGTCCAGAAACTTGGTTTTTATTACCAAAAGGCACCTGAGTGCCCCAGGCACGCGCCACGCGCGTGACTTGCTGGGATTTTTGCACCTTGAGCCCCAGACTTTCGGGTATTTGCACATTGGTCCTTGTGCACAGTGCCCCCTTTTGGATTTTGAATAAAATATCAAATCAC
Organism: Ottelia alismoides; assembly: GCA_037367405.1. Taxonomy (NCBI): domain Eukaryota; kingdom Viridiplantae; phylum Streptophyta; class Magnoliopsida; order Alismatales; family Hydrocharitaceae; genus Ottelia; species Ottelia alismoides. The sequence goes on along the minus strand of JAZKJV010005703.1, from coordinate 499,574 downwards.
CTCCAAATCTAATGAAAATTTGACACATGGCTCCTGCCATGGTGTAGGATTTTTGTAGATTTTTGAGGACATTTTTGATCTTGTTTGCTATTTTAAAAAATTCAAAAACATCTATTTTTGGCACTGTTTCACTTGAAAAATCACAAAAAAATATAAAAACACCCCCAAAAATTCTACAAAAATTAGTTACTGATCTTTGTGTGTTGTTTGATTTTCTAGCCAATTTTGGCTATTTTTCATTGAGTAAAAACCCTAAAAATCTAAAAACACCTAAAAACTCATAAAAATCATATTAAATAATCTAAAAATCCAAAAACAATAATTTTGGTGCCCAAATTTTCCTTATTTTCTATAGAATACAGGAAAATTACCTCCAGGGCCATCTGAGATCCTTAGATATTTTATCTTTAGGTTTTGGGCCCTGCTGGACAGTACCTCATTTTCTTTGCACTGTTTGATTTTTAGAAAACAAAATACACCACATAAAAATCCCAAAAATTCACCAAAAACACTTAAAAACCCAAAAAGCATAAAAACAATTTTTCTTGAATTTTTGCTTGATTTTTGGTGTGCTAAATAAATTGCTTAAGTGTGCTTGTTTATACTTTCTTTTATTTCCTTCACATATTAAAAATCCAAAAAAATTTTAAAACCATTAAAAACCACTAAAAAATATTTTCTCCCTTTTTCTGATTCTTTGACTACTTCGTAGGCCTTTGGCCAATCCGTGCTCCTTGTGTTCGACCCTGGGAGCTATACCAGGTTAATCACATAGCGAGACCGCTTTCGCATTTTCGATTGATTTTATTTCTCGTAGTGGTCTATTTTTCTTGATATACCCATCCGATTGATTGAGGTCACAACGACCATTCCTTTGCCTTTGCCTTAGTCACTCGGAATTTTGGGGTTATCAGAATGGCGCCGTTGCCGGGGAGCACGGCTTAGTAGTCTTTTAGATTTTTCCGCGGCTTTTCGAGTTTCGCGGCTTTTTGCACAGATTTTTGTATATATATATTTTTCTGATATTTTTATAATAATTGTTGGACTGACCACTTTTCTCTCTTTTTCTTGCGAGGGCCCGAGGAGCGAGGGCGGCATTCCTAGGAGCGCCGGAGCACCCGAGCGACGCGGAGGCGGCTTCCTTCTTCACGAAGCCGCAGGAGAGAGCGAGAGAGAGAGTTGAGTGGGTGAGGTAGCTTAGGATATTATTTTATTATTGTTGTAATAATACAGGACCTGGGACTGCTTGGACACTCTCGGGTCTGTTTCGCCGAGCACCGGTGTGCTTGGGGGACCCTTTAGGACTTTAGCGGTTTTTCGCGGCTTTCTTCTATTTTTTTTACTGCCTTTCCGGTGTTTACGCGGCTTTTTGATCGAGCCCCTAGCTGTAGGATTTTCTGGTGCTTGTGCCGTAATAGTAGGATCTACACACTTAATTGATTATCTGTTCCTATAGATCGTTAATTGGACCTGCTAATAATAAATAATAAAAATAACTTAGTCACTTTCCTGAGAGCCTACGTGCCGCGAGCCCGCCCCACAAGCGCTACTTCTGAACTCGACCTGTCGAGAAGAGGAGGGGTGAGCCAAGACCGGACTCTTTGGATCGAGGGCGAGTGACTGAGTTAGACGGTTCTGCGTTAGAAGTTGCTCATCTAGGACTCGGGTTTTTTTCCCGCTTGCATCATTTAGGTAGTTTATTTCCTGTCTTTAAATTCTGCGCGGATCATATTGCATGTAGAGTGCTGGAGTCAGGTACGCCTTTCTTACTTTGCATGCATCATTGATTTCATCGCGCATCGGCTTTTTCGTCTTCTCCCCCCTATTTTCGGACTTAATAATCAGGAGAACCGAAAAATTCGTTAGGCCCTTTGTTTGCTTTGAAAAATATTAAAAAGAAAAACAATAAAACCGGGACTGCTAATCATACTTGATCTTAAAAACCGCTCACCCTAAAATTTTGTCTTGGGGAGAGCAACCCCCTCATTGTCTTGTTTGGATGCGCGAGAGAGTGACCCGCACCCTAGGTAGAGCCTCCCGGTGCTAGACCCGACTGATTACCGACTCTTCTGTGCGAACCAGTCGGTTGGGATAGCATCGGATATCCTAACAGGTCACGTAAGCGCTCTGATACTTTGTGTGTTCACCAAAATAAAATAGACAAGATAATTTGACCGAACTTTCACGGTCTTCAGCTCGCGTGCGTTGGTGAACTGGGGGTTTGTTTTTGATCATATTTGATTCCAGATCTCATCCGCCTTACTCGCCCAGATCAAGATGATGGGTAGACAGTCTCTTAGGCAGCCTCTGGTTGCACCGCTTTCGGGCACGTCTGCCCGATCATCTAGGTTAGCCCGCGAGAGCCGAGACCAGCTCTCCGAGCCCGAGTACGATTCCGCCCTGTTCCCCCTCGACCCCCTTTCTTCTGGTATTGAGAGACATGAGCCCGAGGAGAGATTATCAGATTTGACAGCACCTGAGTTGGGCTCATTTGATTTTGCAGACGTCGTTATGGCCGCCAGAGCAGACGATTCCCCCAGAGGTCTACGGGGAGACCATCATGTTGTATTTGACCAGGGGGCGATCAACTCCACCCTGATCGCATCACTTGAGACGGTTCAGCAGCAGCTCCGCGATCAGGGAGCATTCATGATAGAGATGAGGAGAGAGTTGGAGAGGCTCAGAGCAGAGCGAGGTTCAGAGCAGAGCGAGCCTGAGGAGATGCTTGATGCAGAGGCAGCAGCAGCAGCAGCCGCAGCAGCAGCAGCAGCAGCCGCAGCCGCCGCAGCGGCAGCCGCCGCTGCGGGAGGACCACCACAGCCGATGCGGGCGTTGCACAACCCCGGATCTACTCTGATGCATCATTGGGTGGTAGTGCCAGCTATCGTGGGGGACTTCAAGTTCCCCCCGAACACCTTGCAGTTACTGCCCCGCTTCCACGGGCTAGCCACTGAGGAGCCCCACCTCCACCTCCAGGAGTTTCTGATGATCTGCAGCACTGTCCACGATCGCCACGTGGACCAGGACACTATACGGATGATTGCCTTCCCGTTTTCACTGGCAGACAGAGCAGCCAACTGGCTGAAGCACTTAGGGAAGTTTGTGTACACCTGGGATCAGCTCCGCACCGAGTACTTGAAAAAGTACTATCCACTCGGGCGGACGAATGCAGCGAGGGCCTTGATCAGCAACTTCTCCATGTTCCCCAATGAGCAGTTCCACGAGGCTTGGGAGAGGTTTCGAGAGCTCTTGGACAGATGCCCGCACCACGACATATCCAAGCCGAACCTAGTTCAGAGTTTTTTCAGCGGGTTGACGCCAGAGCTTCAGGGCCTGGTGAATGCTTCTTGCGGCGGGTCCTATTTCGCCAAGGACCACGACCAGGTCTGGGCCATTTACGAGGAGATGTCAGAGAACTACATGGTGATGTCTCAGACCCGGTTGTACTCTCAGAGACCCCATCCACAGCAGCCAGGACCCGTGCAGTACCAGCGGATAGCACGAGTCGATGCAGGTCCATCCAGTTCGTCCGCAGTTACAGCAGCACAGGCCGAGTCGTCCGCTGCAGACATGGGTATCATTAGCGAGAAGTTGGACCGCATGGAGCTGATAGAGAAGAAGCAGTGCCAGAGTATCACGCAGATGGAGCAGATGGCACAGGTTCTGAGCGACATGAAGACCCAGCTCATGTGTCTTCAGGAGACACAGACGGCTTCACAGCCCCGTCTTCTGTCGCGAGGAGATACCGGCGGCAGCAGCAGCTCGTCCCAGCGCTCCAGCTCTTCACAGCAGCCTAGACAGGTTCACCTTGTACAGGCGGAGCCGTACCAGCAGCCGCAGCCCACTTACCAGTCACCACCATCTCCAGAGATGCAGATGGTGCCCTACCAGCCGGATCAGCCTCTGGCAGTACTGCCGCCAGACCCCTACGAGACAGAGCCATTGATGGATGTCAACGGGATTTGGTACGACCGCCCCCAGCCTGGGATCCGACGAGACCATCCCGGATTCAGGTGGGGGAGTGGTGGTGCCCAGCCCCAGCCGCAGCCGTCAGGACAGGGAGGGCAGTACTCCCAGCAGAGAGACCAGCACCACCCTCAGCAGCAGTCCCCAGCATATCAGCAGCAGCCATCCTACGGTCCTCGTCCCTATCAGCAGCAGGGACAGTCTTGGAGACGTGAGCAGCAGGCTCACCAGGGATACCAGCAGCACCCTCCTACCTACCCCGCTTACCAGCACCAGCAACAGCAGATCCAGCAGCCTCACCCACAGAGAGGCCACCCGTCGGGCTCCCACGAGAGCCCCGCTTTGGATGACATCGCCCGCCTCCTCACGGACCAGCAGGCCACATTCAGACGGGAGATGGATGAGTTCCGCCAGGAGATGCGGGACCTGGTGAGAGGGAAGGCCGCCATACCAGCCCAGATAGAGCCCAATCCGAACAGCCTCAAGAGGAAATCTGAGCAGGTAGTACATACTGAGTTAGCCACTCCTAGTGACCCATTTGATGATACGTCTTCGGATCTTTTTGATGCTGATTTTGTCACACTTAGGAGCGGTAGGACCCCAGCAGGCGGCGGCGCCTCATCTGAGCTTCACCACGAGGACATTCCAGAGGCGCCACATGAGGAGGAGGAGAGCGGTACTGAGGCCACTCCAGATGATGACGGTGGTACTGATGCCACCAAGGATGCTGATCCTACCGGCGGTACTGAGGCCGCCACGTCACCAGTTCGAGGAGGTGGTACTGACGCCACCCGTCCAGCCGAGCCAGCACGCGGTACTAATGCCGCGAGACGTCTAGCACCAGCAGCAGTAGCAGAGCAGCCAGTCCGTGGTGGTACTGAGGCCACCGGTGTTTGTACAGATAGAGATGTTGTTTTTCCCCGTGTTCATGTATCTCGGAACTCTGATATGAATAAAGGAAAAGGTTTATTTTCTTCTGGTCCCACTGTGGTGCATGATGTATGTGTGGATCCGGTCCTTGAACCGTCTAGACCTTTTCCTAGTCCTTCATCTGAGAAGGACCCAGTGATCCCCTTCCCTAGAGCCCTTCAGATGGGGAAGGGGAAGAAAAAAGAAAATCCCAAAAAGAGAGAGTTTGAGGAGTTCAGCCAGAGTATGATTGATCGATTCCACATCCAGCTGACCCTCCAGGAGGCTTTGCAGCACATCCCCCTTTTCCAGCGTGCTTTGAGAGAGAGGACTACAGTCAGGAGGAGGAGGAGGAACCACACTTCAGAGATACATGTGCTGACGAAAGCCACGTGCTTCGCGATCCAGAACCGACTGCCAGCCAAGAGGCCAGATTCAGGGGCCCCGTATGTCAGATGCCAGATTAGTGAGCAGAGGTTCGACCGTACTCTTCTAGATAGCGGATCGTCGATTAACCTTCTTCCGGCAGCCCTTCTCGACCGCTTCGAGTTGGGCACTCTTCGACAGAGCAGGACAGTCCTTCAGTTCGCTGATCGATCTGTCAAGAGGCCGAAGGGGTTATTACGAGACGTTATCGTCACGATTCAGGGCCTGAAATTCCCCGTGGACTTCGTAGTGTTGGACATGGAGATCCCTGAGTCAGTGGCCGATACCCCCATCATCCTTGGTCGTCCGTTCTTGGCCACAGCCAAGGCGGTGACTGATTATGATAGCGGGAAGGTGTACTTTCACGTCGAGGGCGAAAGTATACAAATAGAGACGGTCGAGGATTACAGAGCCAGACTCAGAGCCAGCTCAGATGCGAGTACCGATACAGAGCAGCTGACAGACGCAGAGCCAGACATCCACCAGGACTGTGATTTTGTGATCACAGATGATGAGGCAGCTTGGGCAGATCTTGAGACACAGACCACCCTCTCACTTTCAGATACAGCAGATGCAGAGACGATAGCAGAGGAGAGTCTGGAGAGCACAGACCTGGTTCAGGATACCATAGAGGCAGCAGAGCCGGTCCTCGATCGCGACACGATGTTCAGTGATGGTGGTGCTGAGGCCACCTTGTTGTTCGGTGGTACTGATGCCACCGCGGATGATACAGATCCCTCGGATTCAGAGTCTGATTGGGCCGATTGCTATGATCAGATGCCAGACTTGAGTCCATCTGAGCCTAGAGATGAGGAGGAGGTAGACGCAGAGCCGAGCAGAGACAGTGCAGTTGAGCAGCCTTCTCCCGATTCAGTTTGCGAGAGGACGCTTTCACTTTCCCAGGCAGATTTGGCCGATTTAGCAGCTTTCACTCATTTTTTTCCGCAGCCAGATTTGCCAGCACCCAGCATTCCAGAGCGAAAGTCGCTCCCTACTTCGCTGAAGTATCGATTCCTTGCGGGCGATCCAGAGATGTACCCAGTCATCATCTCAGCCGAGTTGACTGGAGAGCAAGAATCCCGTCTGATGGGGGTTCTTGAAAAGAACCGCAAGGCGATCGGATGGAGCGTAGCGGATCTCCATGGGATTAGTCCAGCAGTGTGCTCCCACCATATCTATCTTGAGGAGGGGGCGAAGCCGTCGCGTGAGTTCCAGCGGCGACTGAACCCCAACCTGAGAGAGGTCGTGATGAAGGAAATATCCAAATGGTGGAGCGCAGATTTTATTTATCCCATTTCCGACTCCAAGTGGGTCAGCCCCTTGCATGTGGTGCCCAAGAAGACGGGCATCACGACTGTGATCAGTGAGTCGGGAGAGGAGATCGCTACACGAGTACCCACTTCTTGGAGGGTCTGTGTTGACTACAGGAGACTCAACCAGGCCACCAAGAAGGACCATTTCCCCCTGCCTTTTATTGACCAGATCATTGAGAGACTGGCAGGGAAGAGCCATTATTGTTTCCTGGATGGGTACTCGGGCTACAACCAGGTGGCCATCGCTCCTGAGGATCAGGAGAAGACCACCTTTACCTGTCCCTTCGGCACATATGCTTTTCGACGCATGCCATTTGGGCTATGCAATGCCCCTGCGACTTTTCAGAGGTGCATGCTGTCGATCTTTTCGGACATGGTAGGGGAGTGTTTGGAGGTCTTCATGGACCATTTCTCGGTCTACGGCGACGGATTCGATTCTTGTCTTGACTGCCTAGACCGGGTACTCCAGCGATGTATCGAGTTCCATTTGGTTCTATCTTAGGAGAAGAGTCACTTTATGGTGACTCAAGGGACGGTGCTTGGCCACATCATCTCCAACAGGGGCATGGAGGTTGATCCGGCCAAGGTGGATGTCATTAGAAAACTCACACCGCCGTCCAATCTGAGGCAGTTACGGTCATTCCTGGGGCACGTTGGATTTTATAGGAGATTTATTCAGGATTTCAGCAAGATTGCCCGACCGTTGACTGACCTCTTGACGAAAGACACCGAGTTCCTTGTAGATGACAAGTGTCTCTCGTCTTTTGCGACTCTCCAGCAGCATGTTATAGAGGCTCCTGTTCTCCAGCCGCCTGATTGGTCTCTCCCATTCGAGATCATGACGGACGCCTCCGATTTTGCCGTGGGGGAAGTGCTGGGACAGAGGAGGGATGGAGTTCCATTTGCCATACACTATGCTAGCCGCACATTGGATTCCGCCCAGCGGAATTATACGGTCACAGAGAAAGAGATGCTAGCAGTAGTGTTTGCCCTAGATAAGTTCAGATCATATATCATTGGATCTAGAGTGACTTTGTTTACAGATCATACCGCCATCAGGTACCTCATGGCAAAGAAGGATGCCAAGGCCAGATTGACTAGATGGATCCTTCTACTCCAGGAGTTCGACATTGAGATCAAGGATAAGCCTGGAGTCAAGAATGTGGTGGCGGACCATCTCTCCCGATTAGAGCAGCCTGAGGATTCTGAGCAGATTGATCCTATTCATGATACCTTCCCAGATGAGGCGATCCTTGCTATCGCCTCACTCCCGTGGTATGCCGATATTGTGAACTTTCTCGTTGCTGGGAAAGTCCCACAAGATTGGCCCAGGCAGAGGCTTGAGACCTTCCTTGCGAAGGCCAAGTCCTACCACTGGGAGGATCCCATCCTTTACCACGAAGGAGGGGATAGCGTCTGGCGTCGGTGTATTCCTCAGGAGGAACACCATAGCGTCCTCACTTACTGCCACAAGCTTGAGGCAGGAGGACATCATTCTGGGAGGAGAACGGCACAGAAAGTGCTCCAATCCGACTTGTGGTGGCCTACCCTCTTCAAGGACTCTGATGAGTTCGTGAAGAGGTGTACTGACTGTCAGAGGATGGGCACTTGTGGACAGCGTGATATGATGCCGATGCAGCCCATTCACTTCTGTGAGGTTTTTGACGCATGGGGCATCGATTTCATGGGTCCATTCCCTAAGAGTCAGGGATTTGAGTACATTCTGTTGGCCGTAGATTATGTTAGTCGTTGGGTTGAGGCTATCCCCGCCCGAGCCGCTGATGCGAGGACTGTTTGCAGATTTTTGAGGAAGCATATCATCACGCGGTTCGGGGTTCCACGAGTTCTTATTTCTGATGGGGGGTCTCATTTTATCAACGACCAGGTGAAGGCACTTGCTAGCGAGTTCGGCATAGATCATCGTGTTGCTACACCTTACCATCCGCAGACGAATGGTCTAGCTGAGGTGTCGAATAGGGAGATCAAGAATATTTTGCAGAAAGTCGTCCGCCCTGACCGAAAGAATTGGTCACAGCTTTTGGATTCGGTCTTGTGGGCATATCGGACGTCTTTCAAGACTCCATTGGGTACATCTCCCTTTCGCCTCGTTTATGGCAAGCCATGCCATCTACCTGTTGAGCTGAGGCACAAGTCACTTTGGGCAGTCACAGATATTCTTATGGATCCAGATGGTATAGGAGACCAGAGGAGGGCAGAGTTAGCTGCCCTGGAGGAGCTTAGAGATGCAGCTTTCTCAAGCAGCCTACATTATAAGGAGAAAGTCAAGGAGTGGCATGATTCTCATATCAGCCACAAGCATTTTGAGATTGGACAGAGAGTATGGCTGTTCGATGCGAGGCTTAGATTATTTCCAGGGAAGCTACAGAGCAAATGGAAGGGACCTTTTCTCGTCAGAAAGGTGCACGACAATGGTAGTATTGATATATCCGAGTTGTCTTCTGAGAGCACCTTTCGAGTGAACGGCCAGCGGCTCAAGCCATATCTAGATCATGAGCCGCGGGATGTTATTATTTGTGCCCCTATTCATTTTGCGTGAGATGTGGTCTTTTGACTCACATCTTTTGCATCTCACGCCTGATGTTCACTATTCCTCCGCCTGTATAGATCCAGTTGTCCATATCATTCTATTCTTTAGTCCCACATCCCTTTCCTCATCTTATGATTATGCTATACTTAGGGTGTACTTTACCCTAAGTATAGGGGGGATGTCGGACCTGCGGGTAGTCTTTTCATTCTTTCTGCCCCTGTTTTGCTGCCTATACTTAGGGATATTTTACCCTAAGTATAGGGGGGGCATATTCTGTATATTCTTCACTCGGCTTTCCCTTCATGTACAGCTTGCTATACTTAGGATTAGTTAATCCTAAGTATAGGGGGAAACCACCGAGTTCCTCTCATTCTATTCATTTATTCGTTCCTGTACTTATCCATTCCTTTTCACTTCCCTTTTACTAAGCACGAGTTATGTCTTCTTCATCGCTCTTGATCACTCTGAGGACATCGCTCGAGCTAAGTATAGGGGGGGTGTGTATATATTTCATATATACTTTAGCCATAACTCGTACTTTGTGTGAGTGTGTTAATAAATAAAATGGCTAAAAATCACAAAAATTTAAATTTTTTTCATAAACCTCTTTTATCTTGCACATACATAGCTAGTGTACAAAGTATTTTTGTAAAAATGATTTCAAAAATCTTTTGTGTAAATTTTGTATAAATTTTTTGTATCAAAATTATGTATATAGTACAAAATTTTTCCAAAATGTTTTGAAAATCAAAAGTTTGCAAAAATCTTGTGTAAATGTTTGTAAATATCTTTTTGCAAAAACTTGCACCTCATGCATCATTCATGATTTCAAAACATTTTTTAAAAATTTCGCATGATTGTAAAATATTTGTAAATAGCATCTTGTGTACATATATGTATATAGTTTTTCCTGGATGAGAGTTGACATTTAAACTAAGCCTGGAATTAAATTGAGAAATGGAGCTTGACTAAGATCTTAATCCACTTAACGCCAAGAGGAACCTTATAGGATTTAGGTTTAAGGCTTTTCAGGTCCATAAGGACTTAATTCTTTGAGTCCACTAGGCTATGAGCATATGTCATCTTGATGAGCTTAAGTAGAACACTTAACAACACACGCATGACTCTTAGAGACAATGGCTTGACTTGCACCTGCACTTTACACATGGCTCTCCACGGATGAGGTGGTGAGGAGGCAGTTTCCTTTGGCTTGGGGTAGCATATGAGGGTAGTACTTCTAGGCAGAACCTCTCTTCTTCTTCTAGTGAAGGAAGTGCACCTCAACTTGGTCTAGTGGTGATGAAGGCTAAAGACAGAAGCTGTGGGTTGCAATAAAGCTTCAAAAGAGGGATAGTCTACTGGCTCAAGGGGAAATTTCTTATATGCTGCACCATGTAGATATGCTGTACAGAAGTTCGTGAAAAAAAAATTGCAAAAATGCAAAAAGAACTCCAAAAAAGTGGTGGGTCAGATTGAAAATTTAATAACCCCACCGGAGTGTACATAGTCAAATAAAGCAAAAGCTTATGGTATCAATGTTACATCTCATGAAGCTTGCAGCGGGAGACTTAGCTACACTGGCTAGGCTTCCAAAACTCTATACTTCTACCCCCTCTTCTTGAGCCGGTTGCACTTGAACTTAGAAGGGAATACCCCGCTTCTTGAGGAAAGAGTTGCTAGACCGAGGCATTAGAGTTACCAGGTTGAGGGAGGTTGTTTCTTTGTTACTTCTGAGGTGGGGAGCCACATATCACTTACACTGCTTGGAAAGACTCATGGTCATTAGAGTTTGTGTATGTAGACTTGTTCTGATCTGGTTTATTGAGGAGTCTTGCCCATAGATTGGTGGAACTTAGAGGCTGTTGAGTTTTAAGCTTAAGTCCAAATAAGGTTCCGACACATTAATAATCCAAAGATCTGATCAAGCTCCATATTTCAATTTAATAAAGGAAAGTTTAATAATTCAACATTGATCCATGTACATCCTCTTTTTCTTTTTCTTTTTCTTTCTGTTTCACTTCTTTTTCAAATAAGTGTTTGCTAAGGGACTAGCAAAGTATAGTATAGGGGGGTGATGAATACCCATTCATCACTCTTTATTCTTATATTTTAGCTACAAAAACCTATGCAAATGCATGTAGATATGTGTAAATAGGAATAATTAACAAAAGCATGCATCTTGTAAAAATATGTAATTAGCATGTTTTTGTGCAAAAATAAAAGAATAAAGAGTAAAAAGAAAAAGAGGGAAATATTTAGAATAAATATTAAGCAACCTAACCCAAGGGAGGGCTCATCATGGGCCTGACCGCATAAAAGCCACAGTAGAGAGAGATAGGGGCTCACTTATGTATATATTTGTAAATAAATAAAATAATATTTTCCTCATCCAAAAATATGCTTGTATATATTTTGTACATATTTATAAACTATTAAAAACAAAATAAAAACTTAAAAGTCAAAAATGCAAAAATACACCTTCACCATGTACATAAGACCACCATCCTTATTTATCTAACCTTGTAAATAGATGTATTTATTTCAAAAACTTTTTGTAAATATCCTATGTTACATATTGTACATAAAATAAATAAAAAGAAACAAAACAAAATCAAATAAAAATTACAAAATTAAAAATACAAAAATATCTTGTACATACACCATGTATATAGTTATACATAAATAATTATTTCACCTATATATCTAAATAATAAAAATAAAATAAAAATAGCCTTTTATTCCTCATTTTATCCTATAAATAAATAAAATATAAAATAGGAATAAAAATGTATATAAATAACTAATTAAAAATCAAAAATCAAAAATCAATATAGTGTATATATACCTATGTATAGCTACTATGTATATACTTTTTTTTATTTCCAAAAATTAATTAAAAATCACAAAAAAATAGAAAAAATTAAAACAAATATTTTTTATGTTTTAAGTTTTTGAAAATTCGGCCATTTAAGGCCCCAAAAAAATCAAATAAAAATATAAGCCTTGGCGGGCTCTGATTGGTCCACGGGGGATTGTTGACCCCCGGTCAACACCACCCCCAGGACCACCAGAGCCCGGGTCCGCTCGCCCGACCCGTTTTCTCCCCTCTTTCTACGAGTGACCCGATCGCCATTTGCCCCAACTCCGGGTCCGGATTGATCACGTCACATCCGAGAGCCTCGCCGGAGCCCTCGCCTTGGGATCCGCGCTCCAGCTCGCCCTACCCGATCGATTCTTCCCGGACCTGCAACCATATAAAGCCTGAGCTCCGCCGCATTCATTCTCTATCTTTGGCTCTCCACCTTCACTCCCGTGACCTCCATTGCATTCAGCAAGGTGACAGCTTCTGTCTGCCGTGTTGCAGCGAGGAGGAGGGTGCCCGACCATCGATCCGGCAGCCGTGCGCCGCCGTGCTCCGCCACCTAGTTGGAGCTCGAGCCTCAGGCAGTGACGACCTTCGAGGCGACGACCGGGAGTTAGCCACACTCCAGCACAGTCTTCCGATCCACCCAGGTAGTCGATTAGCTCCTCCATTTCGTTTAATTTCTGATTTCGCCCAAATCGACTCTCCGACGTGTTCCCCTGATTCCGGCCATCTCGCGTAATATCTCGATCATCGGAACCCCCACACACCTTCGCCACCTTCCGACGCACGTTCTACGCCCACTCATCTAACCCAGCTCGCCCCGGAGCTGGGAGTCGAGCTCCACCACCTACCGCTCGCCGGAGCTCATTCGCACCGACCCACCAGCCACCGTCACCCCGCTTCTTTGGGTCGAGGCACTTTGCCCTCGACCCGCGAAGCTTCTGGTTTGCTTTGCAGGGACCGAGGAGGCCATCTGAGGCTTCCCGATTTCAGTCCAGGAGCTCGCTCGCCGCCAGCCTCGCTGGAGCCCCTCCCGGGCTCGGTTGGGCCATCGGAGGCTACCACCAGCTGCGGGGCATCACAGCGGGTCTTCTCCGATCATCAGGAGCAGCTGAGGAGGACTACAGCCCACGCACGAGGCCGGCGAAGCTCGCCGGCGGAGTGTTCTTCCACCATCCTCCAGCACCGTCCGATGGCTCCTCCGCTCCAGTCTTGATCCCAGCCGTCCATCTTCCGAGGAGCAGCGACCGTCGATCACCTGGAGGGGCTCATCTGGACCGATAGCAGCAGAGGAGAGAGGCACCCGAGCTCCACCCCGTTCGATCTTCCACGTGTCCTCGCCTCCACCGTCGATCCGGCTCAAGGGCAGACGAAGAAAAGCGCCAGCTCACCAGGACCGCCCGATCTTCCACGTGGCGCGCATCCCGCCGTCGACAAATAAAGGGGTAAATTACTTAGGACCCCCTCTTAGTTTGTCTTTTTAGTCCTAGTCCTGTAAATATTTTCGTGCTTTTATTTACGTAGGGTAATTTGCAACTGGGACCTTGTGCTTGTTTTTATTTACGTTTATGCCCCTGTGTATGTGAGACCACGTGCTTCGTCACGCGCTTGTTTGGGCTATTTACATCTGTTTCCCTGTAGTTCTGTTGGGTTCTGAAATGAATGATAACTTTTTGGTAATTGCATTTATGCCCCTGTGAGTGTTGTTTATGCGCATGTGCGGATTTTAGTGGGATTTTTGCATCCAAGCCCCTGGACTTTTGGTACGAGTTACCAAAAAGTCCAGAAACTTGGTTTTTATTACCAAAAGGCACCTGAGTGCCCCAGGCACGCGCCACGCGCGTGACTTGCTGGGATTTTTGCACCTTGAGCCCCAGACTTTCGGGTATTTGCACATTGGTCCTTGTGCACAGTGCCCCCTTTTGGATTTTGAATAAAATATCAAATCACCTCCAAATCTAATGAAAATTTGACACATGGCTCCTGCCATGGTGTAGGATTTTTTAGATTTTTGAGGACATTTTTGATCTTGTTTGCTATTTTAAAAAATTCAAAAACATCTATTTTTGGCACTGTTTCACTTGAAAAATCACAAAAAAATATAAAAACACCCCCAAAAATTCTACAAAAATTAGTTACTGATCTTTGTGTGTTGTTTGATTTTCTAGCCAATTTTGGCTATTTTTCATTGAGTAAAAACCCTAAAAATCTAAAAACACCTAAAAACTCATAAAAATCATATTAAATAATCTAAAAATCCAAAAACAATAATTTTGGTGCCCAAATTTTCCTTATTTTCTATAGAATACAGGAAAATTACCTCCAGGGCCATCTGAGATCCTTAGATATTTTATCTTTGGGTTTTGGGCCCTGCTGGACAGTACCTCGTTTTCTTTGCACTGTTTGATTTTTAGAAAATAAAATACACCACATAAAAATCCCAAAAATTCACCAAAAACACTTAAAAACCCAAAAAGCATAAAAACAATTTTTTTTTGAATTTTTGCTTGATTTTTGGTGTGCTAAATAAATTGCTTAAGTGTGCTTGTTTATACTTTCTTTTATTTCCTTCACATATTAAAAATCCAAAAAAATTTTAAAACCATTAAAAACCACTAAAAAATGTTTTCTCCCTTTTTCTGATTCTTTGACTACTTCGTAGGCCTTTGGCCAATCCGTGCTCCTTGTGTTCGACCCTGGGAGCTATACCAGGTTAATCACATAGCGAGACCGCTTTCGCATTTTCGATTGATTTTATTTCTCGTAGTGGTCTATTTTTCTTGATATACCCATCCGATTGATTGAGGTCACAACGACCATTCCTTTGCCTTTGCCTTAGTCACTCGGAATTTTGGGGTTATCACGGAGGTTCAGCTAAATACCACTGCAGGTCCGAGAAGACGAGGTCGGGCATGGTTCCCTGAAGCACGGATCCCTAGGCGGATGCTCAGGCGTGGATCTCGGATTAGTGGGGAATAATTAGGACCTGGGGTTTGGGTAAATGATGATCGAATTTGGTTTGGGAAATTAATCGAAGTCGGGTCACGCGCGAGATCCGCGGGGGAAATTGTCCAGGGGGGGAGTTGACTGGGGGTCAACATCCCCCGTGGACCAATCAGAGCGCGCCAATTATTAAAGATTTGATAATTCCATACAAAATAATAAATAGCCTTATTTCAAAAAAGTCAAAACATGAAAAATGTTTATTTATTTTTTAAAATATTTTTTAGTGATTTTTATTTAGTTTTTTGAAAATTAATTTATATATTTACAAAATATTATTATTATATACAGGTATATACATAAGTATTTTTTATTTTTGATTTTTAATTATTTATTTTTAAACAATTTATTCCAATTTTATATTTTATTTATTTATATAATAAAATTTGGAATAAAAAGTTATTTTTATTATTTCTTTACATAGGTTCAATACATAGATATATACAAATATGTACATGGTATATATATACAATGTGGATTTATTTTATTTCTTTTTATTTTATTTTTATAGTTTTTATTTTATTTATTTACACCATGAAATGTGGAATTTGAAAATATTTTTATGGGATTTTAATTATTTATTTACAAGAGAAAAAAAGATGTGTGGTTTTATACTCATGGTCTATGTACAATAAAGAAGGAAATTTTATTTATTTTTTTAATTTTATATTTATAAATATATACAAATAAATAAACACATTTTTATTTAGAGGAAACTACTTTTATTTATTTACATAGGTACATGTATACACATGAGCTTCCCTATTTCCCTCTACTTGGATTCTTTTGCGGTCAGGCCCATACTGAGCCCTCCCTTGGGATTAGGTCGCTCAATATTTATTCTAAATATCTCCCTCTTTTTCTTTTATTTCGTTATTCTTTTATTTATGCACAAAAACATGCTAAATATGCATATTTACAAGATGCATGCAATTTGATAATTATTGCTATTTACATGAATATACAATGTGTTTTGCATAGGTTTTGTAGCTAAAATAAAAGAATAAAGAGTGATGAATGGGTATTCATCAGTATCCCATCACTTTCTCTATGCTCGATGCACCCCCATCCATCTTGATCTACCCCAAATTGAGCAGACGATACTCCACATCCACCACTCATCGGAGTACCTCTGCCCGCTTCCATTTTCGCACATTATCAACTCACCATATCACCGGACCAATCCTCTTTCTTTGTTGGGCCTAACATTGCAGGTACTAGAGGCCAAGAACCCTTGGGGTTGATTTTGTCCAAGACACAAGGTCCTGGATCTCCCCTTCTTCTCTGACCTTGTTGGACCTCATCGGAACTCCTAGGACCTTTCTAAAGCATCCAGTAGATGCATATCAACAAGACAATCATTTTGAGCCATTAGAAACAATCAGAGTTCGCTGGAGGAGCCAATCAAAGCTTGCCAGTGCTACTACTCTTCCCTATTCTTGGTGAAGAGCAGCCACCAACTGATCGGTAGTATAAAGCTCCAATTTTGCTGCTAGTCGTCACATCCAACCATCGTCGACTACACGATCTGCATCGAAGATCTAATCTAGGCCACCTGCCACTGAAGCATCATTGGTCGTCTTCAACGCAACATGTGGAGAAGTGGAGGTCCTGCATCGCTGGATTGCATAGTGGGGGTAATTTTGCCCCACACTCTTGCACATTTTGTCTTTTATTTTTTAGTCTAAAAGCTTAATTCTGTAGTTATATATTTAATGTGAAATTGGTAGTAATAACCTTGGACTTTCATATTTGTGTTTAGGCCAATCCACGTCACCTCACATGTTTGTGTGTAAGGGGATTGGGTATTTTGCACCTAGAACCTTGACATTTGTGTATTTCATTTTAGTCTGTGTTTTTGAAATATTAGAATAATATTTTGTGCGATATTTGCATCTGACTCCCCGAACTTTGTATTAATGGTAAAAACACCCCTTCGAGTATAAGTATTGCAGATATTTGAGAATTTTGCAATTTTAGTCCTAAATTTATCCATTTTTTAGAAATAGTACTCAAACTTTAAATATTTATAGAAATACCCTTACCAGTTTGTATTTTCTTTATATAGATTTTACTTTTTTTATAAATAGTTCGTGTTCCCGGAAAATTTGTAGAAAATGAGGATCAATACCCTATATATTCTACAACATATATTTTTTAAGGCATGTTATACTATATTTATATTTATTAAAAATAAAAAATAGAGATAGTATTCCTTATCTAGCTTAAAAATTACAAAAAAAATATAAAAATATTTTGAAAATTTCGGAAAAAATATATCTTTTTATTACCCTATTTTGAACTACAAACTAATAATCCACAAAATTGAAAACGTTAAACACTAAAAAATAAAATGCTTCATAATCCTTATAAAAATTATTGAAAATTCTAGAAAATCATAAAAATATTTGTTTCTATTTTTGAATTTTGCTTATTATATCTAGTATTGTTTAAAATTAATTTTAAAAAATTTTAAGCTATTTAGCTATTTTGAAAGTCCAAAACAATTTAGCCTAGTAATATTAGTTACCATTTTAACTTTTTATTTCAATTAAAAAATAAAAAACAATACAAAATATAAGAAAAATACCAAAAATAGAGAAAACTTTAAAAATATAAAAAAATTATTTCTTAAAATTTTAGTATTTATAGCTATATCTATAAATCTAAAAGCCTCTATTGTATATATATAGCTATAATTACTTATACCACATTTATACCTTTAAATAAATAAAAAGGATTGTATCTTAGGCTATTTTCCAAAGTTTGTCTTCATTTTATATTTTTTATTAATATTATTTATATATATTATATCTACTTATATTAAAAAAGAAAATAAAAATAATAAATTATAAAAAGAATAAATTAATAAATAAAAAACAAATAAAAATTATAACTAAAATCCAAAAAAATTAAAAACCCACTAAAAATCATGAATCTTCATAAAATCCCAAAAACATTTCTTGTCTTTGTAGTCATTTTTGTTGTTTATCCCTCGTTCTACCATTGTTTGACATCCTATACATACTTCCACTATGCACATATATATATATATATATAAAATTTATGAAAATATTACTATATTTGACATTAAAAGTTTGTTACAATATGGATGATATATTTTACATAACTGAATAATCGTCAGTATTTTACAATATGTACTTTAAATTTACAAAATTGTTACGTAATTTACAAATTTGGCAGTGGCTTTCTGAATTTCAGGAAAGACCCACCTCATTAGAAGGGCCCCCTATATGTGTGTGTGTGTGTGTGTGTGTGTGTGTGTGTGTGTGTGTGTGTGTGTGTGTGTGTGTGTGTGTGTGTGTGTGTGTGTGTGTGTGTGTGTGTGTGTGTGTGTGTGTGTGTGTGTGTGTGTGTGTGTGTGTGTGTGGTTATAATAAATTTTGACCCCTCGTTTTGATTGCTTGCTTGTGTGGGTTGATTGTTGAATTTCTGACTTTAGTGAGTGGTCGTCTCAGTTCGAATTTTCAAGCTCGAATCTCAGGATTATCGATCCTCTCTATTAGTGAAGTACTCTAAATTAATCAAACTTCTCATTATTCTGCTAATGATCTAAAAAGTGCTAGTGCCCCTGGAAAGTAATCGTATTTATTTCCAAAGTTAAATGGAAAGTAATGGAAGTCAAAGACAAGGAAACTTATTTATTTAACAAAAGGAGACGGAATGAATTTGCATGTTAGTACTATCTCGAAGGAAATTGAAATGTATTGATGTGTAGTTGATGATTAAACGTAGGAAAAAAAAGATAAATTAGAAAAAATATACAAAAAACAAATTTTTTTACTTTTGGCGATTTGAGAGAGTGGAGGGATGGATATAAATGAGGTAAGAATGCAAGTGAATGAAAGAAAAAGGTTAGTACAATCAGCTCGAGATTCAACTGGTCGAAAGCTCTCGGGCGTAAGGTCGCGATGAAGAGGAGAAGATAACGACATTGAAGACTTTACTCGAAACATGTAATTATCTAAGGGTGTTGACAAAGTGTGATTCCTTTGTATACATTATCTTAAGACGTCGGATTGACTTCAATACTAAGCAAGAAGCTATGGTGAAGGCCTTTCCATCCTAAGATATCATTCTTCTTTTGATCAGTATGTCACAATAAACTACATATACAAGATCAATGCTATCACTAACATTAGACAAATGAATAGATGCAATCTATGCATGAACGAGTTTGATGTGTGTATACCATATATTTCAAGCTGTCCTTTTATCCATTACAAGAAAATTGATCTATGGTAATAAAAATATGAATATTCGTTGACTTATCTTTCGATGTCAAATATATAACAATGAATATTATTTATTGTCAAATCATATTTTGTACATACAATTACCAACACATATCATATTCATTGTCAAAAGTTGATATAACAACGAATTTTACGTTGACTTACTGAGCTGAAATTTATATCAATCATCGATAAATTTAGCAACAATTAGGGAAAAATTCAACAAACAACCCTTGCTATATGTTTTGTTGCGAGAAGTATAATGATGAATACAATTATTTGTTGTAAATTTAAAAAGTAAGCAACAGATAATACTCGTTGTTACATATTTCACTATGAAAGATACACCAAAAAATATTAAATTATTTTTTGTAATCATGTTGTGGTGACTCTGGATGTTTTCGTACGTTAACTTTGTAATCTCCGCTTAGAGGGTCAATCCTGTGAGAGCCAAAATCTATGAGATCATAAGAGTAGTGAATCTGGACCATTAGCTTATGCTATTCTCTCTCTTCATGCAATCAATGGGGAGAGAAATGACATAATCTAATGGTCCAGAATCAGTACTCTCATGCTTTCACATATTTTGGCTCTAATAAGATCAACTTTCTCTCCGCTTAGTACCTAACAGTTTTTTAAACATTCGGAAGACATTGTAATATATATGAACTCAATATTGACAGATAAATTCATGGGTGACAATCATGGAGGACCTTTTATGCTTGATATGGATTGAGCTTTCATGAGTATTTCTTTACCATAAATCTGTTTTTTGGAGAGTAACCACAGGAAGAAAATCCCAATTCTTCTAATCCTTATAATATATCCCATTATCTTGATGCAAGGTAACTTATGATTTGGGAGGTAGCATGTTCCAGTGCCTTTAATTGCATCCATAAGATAAGTATATCTTTTACCAGAAAAATATAGAGTATAAAATTTTAGGATATCCAAACCCATAATATGCTTATTTCCTTCGTTCAGCTTCTTCAAATAAATTTTAACACTTCATTGATATCAAACCCTATTAAAAGGTCCCAAATCAAGGAGAAGATGACCACTTGTTCTCATTCGATATAATACTAAATATTCCAAATCTCCAAATCTATGCGTTAAATATCACACGCTTCCCGTTAATCAAAAAGAACAAACAAACCTCAAACTCTCGAAAAAGTTAATAAACACAGATTCTCCTTCCATAAAAAACAACGTCCAATCCACGAATTCTATACATATCACACTCCTTTCCCAATCAAAGGGCAAGATAAGGAAAATAAAAAAAACAAAGCTGTTCAATAATCAAACTCCAATCAACACCTCCTTATTCCACTCCATTCCATCACTCAAATCCCACACCCAAAGCTCATAGCAACACAACAAACAAACCCTAGCACTTCCACAAGCAATCCTCAAAAGAAGATAGACCTCCATCTCCAAGGCCAACACCGCAACCGGTCTCCATCTCTCCGTACCCGCCTACCGTGTCATAGGTTGGCCATGTAGAGAGAGCTCCCGCATCAAACAAGCATGTGGTGTCGAATGGACGTGCATCGTACGGATCGAGGCACCCCGATGCCTGGGCCTCCATGGCTTTGGAGAAGCAGGTCACGTGTGACGTCGCCCTATATGATGACGTAGCGCTTGAGCTCTTATAGAAGACCCTAAACATCACCCATTCATTCTACAATACATGTACTCAAAAATCATTCAAGTGAAGAAGAAGATGATAACGAAGATGGAATATACATATGTGTGTATGTATATAATATACCTTTGTAGTTTGTGGAAGATTGTAGATGGAATACTTGCCATCAAGCCTATACTCATGCATGACCCAATTGGTCTTCTCCCCTTTGGGAGCCCTCCCTTTGTAAAACACAAGGGTCTTCTTCATCCCCACGAGGCTCCTCCCTCTACGGATCTCCTTATCCTTCCCAGTCGCCTTCCAATAACCGGACTCCGTTGCACGGTTCGTCCTGAGCCCGGTTGGGTACTTACGGTCCCTCACTGAGAAGAAGTACCACTCCTTTTCTCCCGTTTTCGCCTTCACTAGACAAATGGGAAAAAATAGCATGCATAAGATCTAGGGAGGTTTATGCAAAAGAGGATGGATCGCAAGACTGAGTACATACATGGTAGATCCCACGGCTCGCACTTGTTGAGGTCGATCTCGCCGATTATGGCCGGTTTGAAGGAGGAGTTCATGACTTTGGGGGAGAGGTAATGAGTGATGAGCTCCTCGTCAGTCGGGTGGAAGCGGAAACCCGGCGGGAGGCCGTCGGGATCCTCGAGGTTGGGGTGGAGATGGAGAGGGTGGTCCATTGTTCTTGCTATGAGGAGAGGGGGAGAGCAAGGAGGGAGTGGTCATCATATATAATGGAGATTTGGAATTAAAAGAAGCATATGCATGGAGGTGTTAGATTAGAAAAATGGGGAAATGATGTGTGGTTGGTTGTGGCATTGCCATCAAAAGGAATTGGTGTCTTCAGGTATAGGGCCTCGAACGGGAAGGAATGTCTTTTCCTTCATAACGATAATAATATTCTATGGATCGACAAGTACACGACAATGATGTTTTCAACTGAGCGAGTAAATATATATGCCCTTCAGATATAAATATGGGAGTGTCGTAACTGACGCTATTTTATTGGGACTATTGCTTTATACACACATAGGTACATGTCTTTACGCATGTACTAGAGTGTATCTCTCTCCTCATTGATTATAAGAGGAGAGAGAAGAGTATAATCTATTGGTCTTGACTCCCTGCTTCATATTCTTATAGAT